>QRFJ01005392.1:0-56820 GCA_006176705.1 Cocos nucifera | reverse complement strand
CTTAAATTTGTTCATGACCAAATGATAGGCTGTTAATTAGGACAACAGCATCTATCGAGCATAGGTCGCTATATGCCATATAGGTTGGTTGTCCTCTTAACCAAGGAGTGTGGAGACACTGGTATGGCATACAGGTGAGATGTATGGGTACATCATCATTGAACGTGATCAACTTCAGAGCATTCTACTATCGAGAATGTCTCTGATGGGATATAGATATAAGTATCCCTTAGACCTGAGATCACCTCAGTGACTTGCAAGCAACTCACTGTGCTTTGGTACCGAACTAACTAAATTTCTAATTCAGCAATGAAAGGCTTTTGGGCACAGTCAAGTACTTGCGAAGTTGGAGTGTGATCAAGATGGAATTGACCACTCCAAGAGTTGGAGAAGAATGTATCACTGTATTTCAATATAGCAAAACCTTGGCCAGGGTAATCCATCAGATGGATTTGATATTTTGAAATACAATGTGGACAACCTGATCAAAGTTAATAGTTAAACTTTGAGGTGTCCTATGAGCATTATGGTCAAGGGAATGAATTATATGGAAACTATATCCGCATGGATTCTAAGGATGGTGTTCTACACCTTCGACCTATCCGGTCGTCGGGTATCATTGCTAGATGGTCACTTCGATTAGTACAGTAATTTATTCTTATGCTATCAACATAGGTTCGGACCAATAAGGTCACACACATTAGAGCTTACGATCTGATCGGATGGTTGATCAATGATTAAGAATCGTTCTAGGGTTAAACAATCAATATGATTGGTGTTTAACCTCATGCAAGTGTTATAGAAGGATCGATTAGCAATTGGATTGCTAATTGGCTTGATTTGATTAAGCTAATAGGCTAAGATTAAGTCTAATTAAATATGATTTAATTAGATTTGATTTGAGATTGATTGGATCAATTTTAATTGATTTATTGGATAAGTCAAGTGCAAGGAAGAACTAGTCCTAGTCTAACTAGGACTCGAATTAACCCAACTTTCTAATTTGATTATGTTGCCCAGAGGTAGCAACCCAAGAAGGGGGGGGGGGGGGGATGAATTGGGTTCTTATAAAAGCTTTGGCCAAATTTAACTCTAAGCAATTATGTGCTTTAATTTTAATCTAAGTGGTGAGGATGAGATGTATATAATATGAGCAGTGGAATTAAGATAACAAAATCAAACTATGAAAGTAAAGTAAGAATTATAAGCATGCAAAGTATATAGAGAGATAGAAGAAAAAAGCATAACACAAACACACAAAGATTTATAATGGTTCGGACCAACCCGATTCTATGTTCACTCTCTAAGCTTTCCTTGGGAATTCTACTATAATCTACCATTGATTATAGTGTGTTTGTTTTTCCAGGCTCACAAACAAACCTAATTGGTTTTCAAAGGAGCACCAACCAAAATCTAACACCATTAGTTTTTTGGGTTCACTAACATTCTAGTTGATTTTTCAGGATCACCAATCAAAACCTACAATATCCAATTCGAGATTTGGACGGGTCTAAACCCCAAGTTTCTTTTTCCCAAAAAAATTTGTAAAGAAATCAAAAAATATAAGTAATATTTTAGCACAATATAAAAAATAGAGTATAAGCTCTTTTAAATTCTAAAGAACAAGCTGATAATGTGCTCGATTGAAGCTTGACTTTTCTTCAAATTATGCTTGAGAGGATGTGGAAGATGTTGGAGAAGATTGTTTTGAAGGCTCGCTGAAATCTGTGCACAACACTCCTCTCTTTTTTCTTTTCTTTGGATATTCAATGTTTCTCACAAAATCTAAAAGATTCTCTCTCTAAATCCCTTAATCTCTCTCTTCTATTTTCTCAATTGATTCTCCACCTTTAAATACCTTTAGAGAAGGTTGGAGTGAGAGTTCTTAACTGTTAGAAGCTCTGAAATATCCATTAGGATCGAAAAATAGCCATTAGAAAACTATCCGTTGAAGGCTATCCACGTAGATCGAGATCTCTCGATTTTTCATGAGACGTCTTGTTAGAATCGTGAGACCTCTCAAGAAATCTATGAGACCTCTCACTCTCAGAGCACAGAAATGAAGTTTCTATCTCCTAAGAACGAGATGTCTCGATTTCAAATTGAGACCTCTCAAGACTGTGCCAGAATACTATTTTATTGTGCCAGACCACTCGAGAGCTCTCGAAAAAAATTCGAGATGTCTCAACAAATCCTGACTTCATTTTTCTTCAATGTTTGACCTTCTGAACTTAAGTTTCTTGGTCCCAAACTTTTTTAAACGTAATTGCTTCCTTCAATTTTAATTTCTCTTCTTTTAATCATACTTTCTTCATACCAAGCCATCCAAATATATGTGAATTTGCTCTTTTAAGTATTTTAGCATGGCATCTTGAGAGGATTTATTCTTAAGATAAATTCTTCATTTTGAATACTTGAAAAGTCCTACACATATTCTTGAAACACATGATTAGATACATAATATACTCAATATCTTAAAATCATCAAAATCAATCTCATGGTCAACAATCTTCCCCTTTTTGATGATGATAAAATCTTGAGTATATGCATAATAAAAGCAAATATTGTATTTCTATGCATTTTGCAAAAAAGTATCATGAAGTATAGATTTAACACATGAATGAGTACTTCATGAATGTTCTTAATTATTCTTTTGATTTATTGCACATATTTCATATACTCATAAAAAAAATATTTTAATTCATATCAGTGAGTATTAAGTTTTTATTTCAACCATCAATACAATTCATTGAGTTTCTTCAAGCATATACTCAACATTCCTCTTCCCCTTTTTGACAGTATCAAAAAGCTCATGAAAAAAAAAAAAGAAATAATCATCAAAATTAATAATATGATTGTATCAAAGTAAGAGTTGCATTAAGTTCAAAAAATTAATTTATATGAGTCATCAAAATCAACATCAAAGCATTAAATTGAGAGAAGTATTAAATTCATGAAATCAATTTAAATGAATCATCTTCCTTTTGAAAATTTATCATTTGACTCAAAATAAGTTTCAAATATTTATTTTAATTTTAAAAATTATCTTGAATTTAAATATTATATGCTTTCTCTCCTTTTGAATGAATATGATCTTTATTCAGATTTTTAAATATGCACTTTTAAATTTTAAGAGGATTAGAGCTTTTCAAAATATTTGATTATGAAATCAAGTATAATATATACTTTAATATTCTAACTTTTTTTTCTTAAGAAATTTTGGTCAATTAGATTTGAAAAAGGTATGTATTGTGAATGTATCGAGCAAAGTAAAATAAACAGTATCAAAGCATAAAATAGTGACATTTTCAAATTCATTGCTTTGAATAAAATATTATTTTAAAATAAATAATTCATAAGAATTTGGCAATGCACATGAAAAATTTAGGATTAAATTTGAATTTTCAAATGTGTTTCAAAATTTATTCCTTAGAGTAAGAATATGTTTTCAAATTACTCAAAAAAATTTTTAATCAAATCAAGTTAGAAAATATCTCTCCTCCTATTTTTCATACTTATAGCAAGATTAATTTACTTTTCAACTTTCTTCCCTTCGTCATTTCAAATCAAGCAAATTCAATATGAATATAACCACTAAATTTAGATTTTTAAAATTTAAAATATATTTTTAATTTCAAAAGACTTTTTTTATTAAATAATTACTTTTTCTATAATATTTTCTCTGCCTTACATAACAAATATAGTCATTTCTTTGAAAGATTTTTTTGATACCAATTAAACTAAGTTTTAGATCAAATCATGATTTTCTTGGTTCAATACCATTTAAAGATTAATTTACAAATTCAGCTTGATACCAATGATTTTAGTTTTGAATTAAATCAAGATGAATTGATTCAAATTAAACAGTTTAAGAATTTAGAATGATAAATCAATTTGAATTAATATCAACAAATTAGTTAAGGCAAATCATAAAAAAATTTTTAGTCATTCTTCAAAATGATCATCTCTTTCTTTTCTTAGAAGCTATCAAGCAATTATAGGTTCAAAAAAGGTATGTATTTTTGAATTTGTTTCAAATGATATCATATCAAATAAATAGTGGTGCAAAATCAGATTTGAAATAAAGACATTTTTTCTTTTTGCCAAAAGATTAATAAATCAAATACATGGCAAATAGTGAGCTATTTGATACCAATTACTTAAAACTAAAGTTCTCTTTAAAAGTTTAGCTTTGAAGATAAATGATAACTTTCTTGAAACATCTTGTTAGATATTATCTTCAAAAGATTCAAGAAGATCATAAAAAATAATCAATTGGAGCGTTCTAATAATCAATTTAAATAAGATCAAATCAAGAGAAAACTAGATGAAGGCTTTATGTGTTTAATTCAACTAGAAAGTTTTGAAATTCTTAGGGGTTAACCTAAGATATAATTTAAATTAACACTTCAAGTACTTGATCTTGTATAAATTGAATGTTTTATTTTCAAGTACTTAAGTCATACACTTTTTAGGAGAATCTCAATATCTAAGCATTTTATGGTAAAATATCAAAAATTAGTTTTTTTTATTGGTTTAGCAATTTAAACATTCATATTCAATAAGCATCTTTTAATTTAAATTTATTAATTATAAAATTGATATGGAAAGACTTAAAATATTATGCTGAATTTTAAAATAAATAATTTCATCCATAGTATGATATATATAGGAGAGCATATTATTCTTTAAATTCAAAATATTCAATAACATGATATGAATTCATTGCAAGCATCTAAATCAATCCATTAAACATAAGAAGTATTTCAAGCAAGGAATTTTATATGCAAGCATATTAATTAAAGGATTCATTCAATCAAAAAGATTTTAACAATCATTGATGGTATAATGAAAAAAAAAGGTTTAGATTATACGAACAATCATTATCCATCATCTTGACATCCAAGGAATCCAAATAAAGATATTTTTCTCTTTTAAGAGCATTGGATCCTTGGCAAACCTACAAGATCACTTCAAAACTTTTGGTACCCAAGCCATCTTGGGTCCATAGGAGTTAGCATTTAAGGTTCCTTTTAGAACTCAAATTTATCTTATCAAGATTTGACCAATTCTTTTAAAGATGCATCCAAAATCTTGTGGCCAATTTGATTATATTTAAAGCACTTAAAGGAATGATCTTTGATAGAGGCTCTTGTAAAAATACCTTTTGTAGTTTGCTGTTTTCTTATAGTATTAAAATCGATTTCTATTTTATTGAAAATAGCCCCATTGGATTTTACCAAGGATTGATGATTTTCAAAGCTAATTGTAAACTTTTTAGCTATAGGTTTCAAAACCTCAACTTCTCTTCTTAATTTCTTATTTTCTTCAAAGAGATTTTTCTTTTCAATTGAAAGATTTTTATTTTCTTTTAGAAAAGATTTCAGAATATCATTTTTTTTTTAAGCTCAAGAATTTTTTTATCTAAAAAATTTTTAGATTTAATCAGATTTTCTTCTTTTTTAGCTAAAGAATTCTTTTCTTTCATTAAATTAAAATTATTCTTTTTAAGCTCCCTACTTTTCTCCCTTAACTTTTTAAATTCATTCATAAGTTCATTAAAGGTTTCTTGAAGCTCATCAAATGAAAATTCAGAAGAATTATCAATGTTTTCCTTATCATTTTGAGCCATCAAGCAAGGATTTATGATGCTTTCTTCCTTTTTCTCATTGTTTTCTTCTTTGCTTTGCTCCCCCTTAATTGATGCATTCTTCTTCTTTTGTTTCTTCTTCTTTTTCTTCTTTTCATCCTCATGAGACATAAGGCATAGGTTGGGGTGAGCTTCTTTTTCTTCTTGGAAGCTTGATTCTTCTATTTGATTTGCTCCCTCATAAATTCTATTCAATTTCTCCCATACATGTTTTGCTAAAATACATGAAGAAATTGCATTAAATACATTTAACTCTAAGGAGCAATAAAGTATATTCATGGCCTTAGCACTAAGTTGGGCCATTTCTTTATCATGCTGTTTCAATGCTTTGGGAATGTGTGAGCCATCGATTATAATCTTCCATAGGTTATAATCATGTGCTATATGAAGATGCGGATGCATGCTTTTCAATAACTATAATGTGAGCCATTAAAAAGTGGAGGTCTATAACTAGAATATCCTTCAATAAACAAAGACTTCATTTGGGTTGTCATAATCTTTAGCTCTAGATGGTTAGATCAATAATCAATAATAGAGCACCTGCTCTGATACCAATTATTGCCCAGAGGTAGCAAACCAGGGGGGGTGAATTGGGTTCTTATAAAAGCTTTGGCCAAATTTAACTCTAAGCAATTATGTGCTTTGATTTTAATCTAAGTGATGAGGATGAGATGTATATAATATGAGCAACAAAATTAAGATAATAAAATCAAATTATAAAAGTAAAGTAAGAATTATAAGCATTCGAAATATATAGAGATAGAAGAAGAAAGCATAATACAAATACATAAAGATTTATAGTAGTTCAGAGCAACCTGCTTCTACGTTCACTTTCTTAGTTTTTCTTGGAAATTCCACTATAATCTATCCTTGATTATGGTGTGTTTATTTTTCTAGACTTATAAATAAACCTAGTTGATTTTCATAGGAGCACCAACCAAAATCTAACACCGTTAGTTTTTTGGGTTCACTAACAATCCAGTTGATTTTTTGGGATCACCAATCAAAACATACAATATCCAATTTCAGGCTTGGATGGGCCTAAATCTTAAATTTTTTTCTCCCAAAGAAATTTGTAAGAAAATCAAAAAATATAATTAAAGTTCCAGCATAATATAAAAAACAAAGTATATGCTCTTTTAAATCCTAAACAATAAGCCGATAATGTGCTCGATTGAAGCTTGACATTTCTTCAAATTATGCTTGAGAGGATGTGGAAGATGTTGGAGAAGATTGCTTTAAAAGCTTGCTGAAATCTGTGCACAACACTCCTCTCTTTTTTTTTTCTTTGGATATTTAATGTTCTTCACAAAATCTAAAAGATTCTCTCTCTAAATCCCTTAATCTCTCTCTTTCATTTTTTTTCAATTAATTCTCCATCTTTAAATACCTTTAGAGAAGGTTGGAGTGAGAGTTCTTAGCCGTTGGAAGCTCTGAAATAGCTATTGGGGTCGAAAAATAGTCGTTGGAAAACTATCCATTGAAGGCTATTCACGCAGATCGAGATCTCTCAGTTTTTCATGAGATCTCTCATCAGATTTTGAGATCTCTCAGTTTTTTATGAGATGTCTCACTAGAACTATGAGACCTCTCGAGAAATCTATGAGATCACTCGCTCTCAGAGCACAAAAATAAAGTTTCTATCTTCTGAGAATGAGACATCTCGAGTTCAACTCGAGACCTCTCGAGACTGTACCAGAATACTATTTTATTATGCCAGACCACTCGAGAGCTCTCAAAAAAAATTTGTAACATCTCAAAAAATTCTGACTTCATTTTTTTTTAATGTTTGACCTTCCAAACTTGAGTTTCTTAGCCTCAAACTCTTTTAAACATAATTACTTCCTTCAATTTTAATTCCTCTTCTTTCAATCATACTTTCTTCATACCAAGCCATCCAAATATGTGTGAATTTGCTCTTTTAAGTATTTTGGCATGGCATCTTGAGAGGATTTATTTTTGAGATAAATTCTTCATTTTGAATACTTGAAAAATCCTACACACATTCTTGAAACACATGATTAGATACATAATATACTTAATATTTTGGAATCATCAAAATCAATCTCAGGGTCAACAGATTAGAAAATAAATTAGAATTAAATCTAATTTAATTAAATTCTTAAATAGGTTAGGGTCTTATTTAATTGAATTAATTTAATCTTGATTTTATTTAGTTAAAAGATCTTGTTTGACCAAGTCAAAATAGGAGTCCTAGTGTGACTAGGACTCCCTATCTCCTTGCGCCACCTTGATCCCAACGCCCTCCATACCTATTTTTTAGGTATTTTTTATGAAAAATCCCTTTCTTCCTAATTTCTACACCCCCTCTCTCCCTCCAAGTCATATTTGAAAGTTAGGTGGAAGACCAAGTCAAAGGAGGAATTGATTTTGCTTAGGATCCTATGAGATAGAATCCTTGTTGACCAAAACATCTTCCCTTGAGTATTGCCCCCTCTTTTAATTAATTCTTCTCTTATTTTATGAAAATAATCTCTTTTTCTGTGTGCCCTCCCTTGCTGGTCCATGCCAAAAATTGTGGAGGAGGTGCCCAAGAGTTGGGCACCCCAACAACTTCCCATGTTTGGATATTCCTAGTCTAGGAATTTGACCTAACTTGGACTCTTCTTTTTTCCTACTTATTCAATGAATTTTATTCTAATTCTTTTATGGAATATAGATCTTTGGGATTGATTTGGGGTGTGCAAAAATCAGAGAAAGAGGGTCCTTGGGCATGGGGGTTCCATAGGCACTAAACTAGGTGTCTAGGTGAGAGAAAAGAGAAGAAGAAGAGGATCTTCTTCTAGGGCTATTTTATTTTCAATCTCTTTTCCTTTTCTTTGAATATTTTTGAAAAAGTCTTAGATCAACAAACTCTCATCTTCCTTCTCATATTTTAGAGAGTCTAAATTTTGAAGAAGGGAGCATCAAATCGACCATCAAAGAAGGATCAGCATAGTACTAGCATGCTGTGCTGATTTTTTGCATCGGACTTCAGATCAAAGATCGTAGGCTCGTGTGGATGACTCCTAGAGGTCGGATGCATGTACGGCTCATGATTTCATCCTCAAGCCTAGATCAGCAAGTTAGAACATCTAAACTTGCTCAGGTAATAGATCTAATCTATAAACTTCATACCTACATTTGATGTAGTGTAGATCTAGGTTGATTTGATCAACCTTTTTTCTTTCTTATTTGATTTTAATTTTTGATTTAATATCATACCTTAATCATATAATAGATCTAAGATCTAGATGTTTACATGGTTATTTAAATAAATTTTAGATTTATTTAAGTCTTTCACTGCATGATCTTGAAAAAGTTTCAAGATCTACCTGTGAAACCCTAGATCTAGTTCCTTCAGAATTTTCATTCATAATATAATTTCTTGGATGCATCTCTCTAAATGATGGTTAGGTTGATCAACCATAGTTGGACTTAATTATTCATTAGTTAGATGGACCAAGTATGATCATGTTAATGGTTGGACCTAACCAGAACTTTCAGTGGAGGCCCTAGCCTACTGAAAAGATACCTGGGGCAAAATTAAATTACTAAAAATTATTAAAAAAAATAATTAGTTATGAACCTATCCTTATATGCACATGGATTAACCAACCATAGTTGGGCTTGATGCAGTCTATGTGGATTCTAGTATCCACTAAGGAATTAGGGTAATTCCTCGAATTGGTGGTAGAGGCTACCAATTTGAACAAAATAGTTGGAGAAACTTTTTGATTAAAATCCAAAATCTTTAGGTTTAATGAATCAATTACTATTTAGGCTTTTGGTTCTCCTTTGTGCAGTTAAACCCAAACCATAGTTGCTCAATTCACTCTTATACAATGATTAACTTATGGGATCCAACTTCGATAATAAGTATCAGAAGTTGAATATTGTTCAATAGCACAAAGTGGTTCATGCTGGGGCCTCTATGCCCAATTTAAATATAAGATCCAAGAATAATCTAGATTAGGCAGAATACTTTCACTGTAAGAAGTAGAGGTATTGGAAGAGGAATTGTCCTCAATATCATGATTTTCATGACCCCAGTAGGCTGAATAAGAGAGATGAGCAAGTAGTTACTGATCAAGGATGTTATATGATAATATCTTGTAATTTCTCTGTTTGTGATATTTCTACTTGGGTATTGGATATCGAAAGTCTAGTCCATATGTGTAATACGTTGCAAGAACTTTAAGTTAGTAGAATATTTGAAAATAATGAGCGATTCCTAAATATTAGAGATGGAAGGTATGTTCTAGTTCTAGCTATAGGAATAGTTTAATTTATTTTCAATACTAATATCATTTCTTTAAATGAATGTCATTATTGTCCTTCCTTTCTAATGAATATAATCTCTGTTGGCCTTTTGGCCGAAGATCGTTATCATTTGTTAATAAAAGGAGATATTGTGACATTATTATGAATAACGTTACAATAATGCAAGGACAATAGAGAAATGGTATTTATATTTTATCACAGCTTGTGAGTATAATATAAACTTCTAAAAAATACTCTAGATTAGATAATGTCTCTGATATCTACCTATGGCATTGTAGACTAGGTCACATAAACAAGAACAGGATAAATAGATTGATTTAAGAGAAAATTCTTGAAGTTAGTGATTATGAATCACTTCCAACCTATGAATCTTCCCTTCTTGGTAAAATAACCAAGTCACCTTTTATTGAAAAAGGTGAGAGAGCTATTGAGCTCTTAGGCCTAGTACATACTGATGTATGTGGACCAATAAGCACTAGTGCCAGATGTAGATATTTCTACTTCATCACTTTTATAGATGATCTATCTAGGTATGAATATGTTTATCTGATGAAACATAAGTCGGATTCATTTAAAATGTTCAAAAGATTTTGAAGTAAAGTTTTAAAATAAACTAGAAAGAGTATTAAAATTCTTCGATCGGATCGAGAATGTGAATATCTATACAGTGAGTTCTTGACATATCTAGGAGAGAATGGGATTCTCTTATAGTGGACTCCTCCTAAAACATCATAGCATAATGGTGTATCAAAAAGAAGAAATTAAACTTTGTTAGACATGATTCGATCTATGATGGGATTTTCTAGTCTGCCTGTTTTATTTTGGGGTTATGCTCTTGAGACTGCATGTTATATATTGAATAATGTATCAAGTAAATCTATCGCAAAGACTTCATATGAGATATGGACTGGACGTAGGCACACACTCTCTCACCTATCGGTTTGGGGTTGTCCAACTTATGTCAAACATTTGCATACAGATAAGCTTAGACCCCATTCTGATAAGTGCTTGTTTATAGGATATCCTAAAAAAAGTAAGGGTTACTATTTCTACCATGCTAGTGAATAAAAGGAGTTCTTCAGCCTTAAGACAATCTTTTTAGAAAAGAAGTTTCTTAGTGAAGGAACTGTTGCCTCTAAGTTAAACTTGATGAAGTTCAGTAGGTAGAAAAATCAACACCTATAGCTGAATCTGAGTTGGATTTGATTAGATTAAATCCAGAACCTAATATACCTGCACCATTAAGGTGATCCAGTAGAGTACTATGTCAGTCGGATAGATACTATGATTTTTTATCTAGGATGGTGATCCCATCAAACTCATTAAGAATGATGAGGATCTGATCACCTATATGGGTGCAATGTAGAGACATGATTTCGAGAAATGGCTTGAGGCCATGAAGTTCGAAATGGAGGCCGTGAAGGTCAACGATGTGCAGACATTGATTGACCCACCTGAAAGGATTATATCCATTCGATGTAAGTGGATCTTCAAAAAAAAAGAGAGGCAAAGATGGAAAGGTGGAGACCTATAAAGCCCATCTGGTTGCCAAGAGGTATCGTTAACGTTATGGTATTGACTATGATGAGATGTTCTTTCCTATGGCAATGCTTAAATCCATTCGGATAATGCTTGTGATAGTTGCCCATCTGGACCATGAGATCTAGTAGATAGATATGAAGATAGCTTTTCGGAATGGAGAGTTGACTGAAGAGATGTATATGATACAACCTGAGGGATTCACATCCATAGATGAGTCCAAGGTGTGCAAGCTTTAGAGATCCATTTATGGAATAAAGCAGGCATCTCGAAGTTGGAACATATATTTTGATAAAATGATCAAAACATATGGCTTCGTTAAAAATGGAGAAGAGCCCTACATTTATAAATGGACAAATGGTCCAACAGTGGTATTTCTTGTCTTGTATATGGATGACATTCTCTTAATCGAGAATGACATCTCCGCACTATAGGAAATAAAAATCTGATTGTCATCACAGTTCTCCATGAAGGACTTGGGTGAAGCATCCTACATCCTAGGGTGAAGATCTATAGGGATAGATCTAAAATGATGCTTGGATTATCCTAATCTACGTACATAGATACTGTGCTGAAGAGGTTCAGTATGGAGAATTCCAAAAAGAGCTATCTCTTGATAGACCATGAAATTTTTTTCTCTAAGAAGGATTGTCCGACAACTCCTAAAGAGAGAGAGCGTATGAGTAGAGTCCCATATGCTTCGATAGTGGGATCTATCATATATGCCATGACATGTACGAAATCAAACATGGCATACTCACTAGGAGTAGTAAGTAGATACCAGTCTGATCTTGGAGAAAATCACTAGAAAGTGGTTAAAAACATCCTTAAGTATTTAAGAAATACTAAGGACCAATGGTTGGTTTATGACGAGTCAGATCTGAAACTTATGGGATTTAGCGACTTCAGCTTTCAATCTGACCATGATGACAACAGAAGCATGTTGGGATATATTTTTATTCTAAATGGTGGCTACTGGAAGAGTTTCAAGCAACATACTATGGTAGAGTCTGCTTGCGAAGCAGAGTATATTGCAGCATCAGATGCCATGAAGGAAGCTGTTTGGCTAAGAAAATTTATCATCGAGCTTGGAGTAGCACCCTCCTTTAATGGTTTGGTCCTGCTCTACTATGACAACACTGGTGCCATAGCTCAGGTGAAGGAACCAAAGGCACACCAGCGGACGAAGTACATCTTGCGTTGCTTCCACCTGGTCTGGGAGATCACAGATCGAGGTGACGTCGACCTTCAGAAGATCGACAAAAAGAAGAACCTGATCGATCCCTTTACTAAAGCCCTGGCAATAAAGGAGTTCGATAACCACAAGTCGAAGATGGGCATTAGAAACTGCACTGAGTGGCTTTAGGACAAATGGATGTTGTTGGAAAATATATCCCAAAGCCAATCATTAGCCTATTGATGGTTGAGCTATATTATATCTATAATTGATTCATTAATAAATAAAATATATTTTTGATATTTTTTATTATAAAGTATTCATCTTCTAACGAACTCTATTATTGTGATAAAATTCTTAGGACAATTTAGCTTCGATAAAAAAAGGATATATCGATTAGTCCTTAAATCTGTTCACGACCAAATGATAAGTTATTAATTAGGATAACGGCATCTATTAAGCATAGGTTGTTGTATGCTATATAGGTTGGTTATCCTCTTAACCAAGAAGTATGGAGATATTGGTATGGCATACAGATGAGATGTCTGGAAATATCATCATTGAACGTGACCAATTCAAGAGCATTCTACTATTGAGAATGTCTTTGATGGGATATAGGTATAAGTGTCCCTTAGACCTGAGATCACCTTAGTAACTTACAAGCAACTCATTGTACTTTGGTACTAGACTAACTAAATTTTTAATTCAGCAACAGAAGGCTTCTAGGCACAGTCAAGTACTTGTAAAGTCAGAGTGTGATCAAGATGAGATTGACCACTCCAAGAGTTGGAGAATAATGTATCACTATATTTCAATATAGCAAAACCTTGGCCAGGATAATCCATCAGATGGATTTGATATTTTGAAATATAATGTAGACAACTTGATCAGATTTGATAGTTAAACTCTGCAGTATCCTATGAGCATTTTGGTCAAGAGGATGAATTATATAAAAACTATATCCGCATGGGTTCTAAGGATGTTGTTCTACACATTCGACCTGTCCAACCATCCAATACCATTGCTAGATGGTCACTTTGATTAGTATAAAAATTTATTTCTATGCTACTAACTTAGGTTCGAACCTATGAGGTTATACACATTAGAGTTCATGATCTGATCAGATGGTTGATCAATGATTAAGACTCGTTCTAGGATTAAACGATTAATACGATTGATGTTTAACTTAGTGCAAGTATTGTAGGAGGATGATTAGCAATTCGATTGCTAATTTATTTAATTTAATTAAACATAAGGGCTGAGATTAAGTCTAATTAAATATGATTTAATTAGATTTGATTTGTGCTTGATTTGATTAAGTTCAATTGACTTATTGGATAAGTCAAGTGCAAGGAAGAACTAGTCCTAGTTTAACTAGGACTTGGGTCAACCTAATTTTCTAATTTGATTAGAAAATTAAATTAAAATTAAATCTAATTTAATTTAATTTAATTAAGTTTTTAACTTGGTTTGGGCCTAATATAATTAGGTTGAGTTTTTTTTTATTTAATTTGGTTAAAGAAACCACTTTGACCAAGTTATAGATGGAATCCTAGTAAAACTAGGATTTCTCCTTGCACCACCTTAGTCCCAATGCTCCCCATGCCTATTTTTTAGAAATTTTTCATGAAAATTCTCTTTCCTCTGGTCTTCATGCACGCCCACCTCTCTCTCTCTCTTTCTCATATGGTAATTGGGTAGAGAACCAAGTAAAAGAAGGAGTTTGTTTTGATTTTGGATTCTATGAGATAGAATCCTAACAAACCTAAACTCTTACCAATAGGTGCCGCCCCCTCTCTCTATTATTTCCTCTCTTATTCCATGTGAAAAAGGCCCTTTTTTTGTGCACCTCTCTTTGCTGGTACAAGCCAAAAGTATTGGAGGGGGTGTCCAAGAGTTGGGTGCCCCTTGACTTGCCTTGTTTGATCTTTCCTTTTCTAATATTTGACCTAGACAATTCCTCTTCTTTTTCTATATATTTCGGATGAATTTTGGCTTGAAATTTTTGTGAAATATAGACCTTTGAGAGAGATTTGAGGTGTATAAAAATCAAGGAGAGAGAACCTCTTGGCTTGGGGATTCAATAGACATAAAATTAGGTGTCCAGGTGAGAGCAAAGAGAAGAAGAGGGTCTTCTTCTAGAGTTGCTGTGTTCACCTCTTCCCTTCCTCCTTCTTTGGGTTTCCTGAGAATGTCTCATATCTAGAACCTCCTCTCCATATTCTCCTATTTGGAAGAGTCCAAATCCAAAAGAAGAAGGCATCTGATCGACCATCGAAGAAAGATTAGCTTAGTTCTAGCATACTGTGTTGATTTTCTGCATCAGGATTTTTGATCAATCTCGTGGGCTCGTGTGGACGACTCCTAGAGGCCGAATGCGTGTGCAGGTCGTGATTTCATCCTTAAGTCTGGATCAGCAAATTAGAACATCTAACATGCTTAGGTATTAGATCTAATCTGTTATTCTGTTGCCCAAGGATGGCTACCTAAGAGTGGGGTGAATTGGGTATTTCAAAAAACTTTTAGACTAATGTGCATATTTGAATGATTAAACTAAGTGATGTGCACACAATAGGTAATAAAACAAGTTATGTAATGTATAGTAAATGAAAGTAATAAAGTAAAAAATACACAATCATAAATATATAAATTTTATAGTGGTTCGGTGTCAAACTCAGCACCTACGTCTACTCCCCAAGTATAGCCCTTGAGAATTCAACCATAATTCTCAACAAGAATTACAGTCCAATTATTTTTTGGGCTCACAATCAACACTTGTTGATTTTTCATGGCTCACCAACCAAAATCATACACGATTATTTTAAAAGCTCACAATCAATCCAGTTGGTTTTTGCTGGATCACCAACCAAAATCTCACAAGTGATTATTTTTTTTTGAGCTAACAATCAACCTTGATTGCTTTTACCATTGGCTCACCAATCAAACCAATACAATGTCCAACTTGAGACTTGGACCAATCTAAGTTTCTCACCCTAAGAAATTTGAAATAAAATATAAAAAAATAATTTAAAATAAACTCTATAAAACCTAATAGAAGAAAATCTGGATTGCTTTGCTTGTAGGGTTGATTTCTTCTCTTTGAATGCTTGAGGAAGTAGGAGATGATCTTCAATAATGATGGCCTAACTTCTCTCAGATTTGAGGATATTGGAAGGATAAAGAATGTTTAGAAATCACTCTTTTCTTACTCTTTTCAGCAGACTTTTCCTGCTTTTTTAATGCATACTCAACAAACTCTCCAAAAGCTATCTCTTAATGCCCCAAGTATTTTCTTATATACTTCAAAGGTTTTCCACCATTACAAGTCACTAACATAGGCTTCTAGAGGTAATCTAGCCATTGAAGAAAAGAAAATAGCCATTGAAGAGCTTGTGGGATAAAAAAGCTGCAATTCTAAAAACTAGCCATTACAGGCACTAGGCTGATGATAAGTGATAAAAATATACTAATAAAAGTATTAAATTATAAAATAAATTAATTTATTTCTTTAGAAATTGATGCTTTTATTAATTTTATGAAGGAAAGAAGGCCATCAATGTGAAGATCTTATTTTTTCGATTCAGATGAAATAAATTTCAGATAAAACGGACTTCAAACGAGCCCAGAATTGAATTTCAAAAAAAAAAAAAAAAAAACTCGGTTTGGTTCAAACCAGTTCAGAAAACCAGCTCAGCGGTTTGGCCTGATTCAATCACAACAGTAGACCGACCCACCGATGCAACGCTGACGTTAGGATGACATCAGCATTTTTCGTGGCGCACGATGGACCATCTAAAGGGCAATTCAAGAATTTGATAGCATAAAGCGCACTCTGATTGGCTGAAGAACGTGGTAGTCTATGCAACACCAGGATCACACATGGTCTATAGAGGGTAATTTAGGAATTTTACCTGATCCAATGGGCGGTATTCACTAAAACTTGATCGGACAGTCGAAATGAAGGCGCTAATGGATGGCAGCCGTAGCTCCCGGTCGAGATCCAACGACTGAGATTCATCCCGATGATAAACTAAAGAATAGAAGGCCTCTTTCTACACGATCGGATGGTCCAGATTCAATCTAACGGTTGATCCAACGACTGGCATGAAATCTGACTTGATCTAGGTTATTTTAAGGGGTTTTTAAGTGGTTTTTGGACCGTTTGATCAACATCTAATGGGCAGAATTACCCAGATCTTAATTTGACTTGTTTTGAGAGTCTTAAACCTAATTTTTGATAAATTTTGGGGGGAAATCAAACTCTTTATCTATAAAAATCTGTTGTTGCCATGAAAAAAAATCAGAGAGAGAGAGACAGAGAGAGAGACAGAGAGAGAGGGAGAGACAGAGAAAGAGAGAGAAGAAGTCAGAGAAATAAAGAAAAACAAAAAGAAAAAGAGAGGTAGAAAGAGAAGAGTGATTTGTAAGAGAAAAAAAAGGTTTTTTCTTTGACAATCAAGATATCGATCAAGGAGCCTCTTCTTTTTCACCAAGTTCTCCACACCAAGAGCAACGGACAATCAATTTCAGCAATCAAATAGTCTAATTTCTCTATGCTTTTTATTTTATTTGCTGTTTTTGAATTTGTTATCATGAACTAAATTTTATTTTACTAAGGCTAAGGTGTAGCCACTCTTTTGATGCAATATTCAGTATGATTATTTTTAAATTTTATTCATGAGAAGTATATAAATCTGATCTTAATGCTTTTAGATTACTGGCCATCTTCTAATTAATTTGATGAACATAGATGTTACGGACCAAGTACATCTATGTTATTGCTTCTTGATTATATACCTTGTATTATGAATCAAATTAGAATTCATATGCATGCGAAAATTTTAGTGCACTTTGGATGCAGCATATTTTAATTAGAGGGTTTCACAAAACTTAATGCATTAATATTTATTTAAATTACACCTAGACCAAAGGGTAATTAATAAATATTGATAGTTTTGCTATGCCTGGATCAAAAGGTAGTGAATAAATTAGGAGACTCCACCGTCACATGAAATAAAATTAATCTAAAAATCTGAATATTGTATTGACTGAGTTGGTGAACCGATTGCCTTAGTAATCCATTGCTCTTGAGTTTAAAATCCTAATAATTTACACTCTCTCTATTTTTTTTAAAAAAAATTTAATTATTTCTTTATTTTATTCTTTAATTTCTTATTCTCATAAATCGATCTTCTAAATAAAGCATAGGAAAGAGCTTTTCAGTACTTATTTTTCAATCCTCTAGGGACGATACTCTACTCATTCACTTTATTACTTGATCGATTGGTGCACTTGCCATAGCTATAAATTAGCACGCATCAAGTTTTTGGCACCATTGCCGGAGATTGTGTCTAAAACAATATTAAAATTTTGATCCTAGCTTTACTTTAGAAATTTATTTTTAATTTTTATTATTTAAAAAAAAATTATTCAATGCATGACATGTACTGGACATAGTAACTTACTATCTTTAGATCTAGAAATTGAAAGGACCATTAGAAGACTACAACAAGAAAGAAACATGGCAGCTGAAGATCCTAACGACATCAATCTAGGATTGGATATGGCGATCGAAGGACAGCATGAAGCTATTCGACCAGTACATCATCCATTAAATGATTACATCACACCATATGTAGTCGATGCAGCTTCAAGCATCAGGAGACCGCCTGTACGAGCAAACAACTTCGAAATAAAATCGACGATGATCCAAATGATTCAATTAACTATCCAATTCAGTGGACACGTGCATGATGATCCGAATGCCCATATTTCTAATTTTTTTGAACTTTGCGATACTTTTAAAATTAATGGGGTGTCAGATGATGCTATTAGATTAAGGTTATTTCCTTTCTCTTTACGGGACAAAGCTAAGAGTTGGCTTCATTCTCTTCCTGCAGGTTCTATCACAATTTAGGATGTTCTAACCCAAAAATTCTTAGCTAATTACTTTCCACCTTCCAAGACTGCCAAGATGCACAACGATATCACTTCCTTTATGCAGATGGATATAAAGACATTATATGAGGCTTGGGAGCATTTCAAGAAATTACTGAGGAGATGTCCACATCATCAACTACTCGTATGGCTTCAGGTACAAACTTTCTATAATGGTTTATCTCCTACTAATCGTTCTATGATTGATGCAGCAGCAAGAGGAACCATTAACCAAAAAATGAAGGAAGAAGCCTTCAATTTGATCAATGAGATGGCATCAAATAGCTATCAATGGCAGATAGAGCGCATGATGCCAAAAATACTAGTAGCTATGCAGGGAGTAGATTGCGTGCCAACCTTATTAGCTAAAATTGCAGCCCTTAGAGCCAAAGTCAATAACTTAAAGGGAACAGCTATGCATATTCAGAGCATTACTTGTGACCTATGTGGAGAAGGACACGATACGAGCAATTGCCAGACAGATAATCCTTTTGCTAAAATAACTGATATAGCTAATTATATTGGTAATTTTTTCAGGCCGCAACAAAACAATCCCTACTCCAACACATACATCAAGGGTGGAGGCAGCACCCAAATTTCTTATGGAGCAATCAAAATGCAGCACAACAGCCACCCCTGGGATTCCAAGTAACTGAAAAGAAGTCCAACATGGAAGAGCTGATGGTCAAATTTATGCAAAACCAAGAAACAACTATAAAAAATTTGGAAGCCAAACTTAGATAGGACCAAACAGCAGCAATTCAAAACTTGGAGATGCAAATAGGTCAAATGGCTAAGATAATCTCCGAGAGACCTCAAGGCTCCTTGCCAAGCAATACGGAGACAAATCTAAGAAGTGGTACAAAGCTGGAGGAGCCACATCAGAAGAATGAGACTGAAGAGCCAACTACAAATAAGGAACCATCAACTAAAATTTGTTAGTCACCAATACAACCACCAGATGGATGGTCTCCATGTATACGGTTTGCTGATCCAAATGTGAAGCCCTATGTGCTGCCACTACCATTCCCAGAGAGACAAATACAGCATCCAGATAAGGAATTTTCTAATTTTTTCAAAATTCTAAAGAATTTACATATTAATATTTCTTTTGTAGATGCTATTACTCAAATGCTCAGGTATGCCAAGTTTCTCAAAGAAATCGTAACAAATAAGAAAAAGCTGAAGGAGCATGAGAGAATAAATTTGAATGAAGAACGCTCAGCAATACTATAAAATAAATTACCAAAGAAGTTAAAAGATCCAGGGAGTTTTACTATCCCTTGTATTATTGGTGATTGTAGTTTTGATAAAGTTTTATGTGATTTAGGAGTAAGCATTAATCTCATACCTTTTTCTATTTTTAGGAAGCTAGGTCTAGGAGAACCAAAGCCTACCACTATTAGTCTTCAATTAGCCGACAGATCCATTAAATATCCAAGAGTTATAGTGGAGGATGTCTTGGTAAAGGTAAACAAGTTTATTTTCCTGTTGATTTTATTGTTCTTGATATGAAAGAAGATTATGATGTACCCCTTATTTTAGGGAGACCATTTTTAGCTACTGGAGGAGCTTTAATAGATGTTCAACAGGGAAAATTAATTCTTAGAATCCAAGATGAACAAGTTACTTTTAATATTTTCAAAGATACTAAACAAACTGATGATAATCAAACTTGTTTTCTAATTGATATTATTGACAATTCCATTATATGAGAATTCTATAGAAAATAGGTTTGAGACTATAAAAGCAAGCAATGTCCAATTGAAAGAAGACTCGATCAAACATGAAAGTATTCCAATTGAAGTAACACCAGATTGATCCACTTTAGAATTCAAAGAAAGTCAAGCTGAAGACTATAAATTAGAACTACTAGATAGGTTGTTTCTTTTCTTTTTAGTTTTGACCATTTTTCTTTTCTTTTATTTTTTAGTAATTTATGGTTGCTCTTTTATTGCTTTGGTGTGTATTTTCAATTTTGTAGAGAAAAATCAATGAGAGCTCAAGCAAAATTTCAAAGCCCCAAAGAACCAGACTAAACAAAATCAGGTGTATTCTTTCCTGTCCTTTATTACATCCTTTATTTTTCTTTCTCCTTTAAGACAATGTAGAATAATTAAAAATTAAAAAAAAAAATCATGTGTCAAGAAGAAAATCTTGAGCAAGATAAATTGGATAAGTGATAAAAGATAGAATTATTTGCTAATGAATGTAATGAGTTAAAGAAGTAGATTAGTTGGTCAACTTTTAGCAAGCCTACTTAGATCATTAAAAGACTATTAGCACTTTTTATTGCACATGCACACTAACAAGGCAAAGTAGGTATTGATTATAAGACCAACTGGGAATTCAATTATCACTGAAAATTGATAATTAATATACATTCTAATCAAAGAAACTTGAATTTAAGGAAAGAGCTACCTGCCTATAAATAAAGTGCAAAAAATAGAGTATATGTGGATTGCCCAAAGTCTAGTAACTAGGTCTTTGCACATAGGTCAAGTGTGAAAATTCATGTAAAATGGTGAAGGAAAGGCCAGGATGCTCAGCACAGTAAAAAATGGAGGGGGAAGGCAGTGTGAAAGCTACCTTAATTCATGAGTATAAAATTGAGAATGTATAGAAAATTGACCAACATAGGTGGTAAGAGAAGATACTTTTGTTCTTTTAATTTAATACTGAAATGCTAAAGTTAGTCATTACGAACACAAGTGCTATAAATCTTTGATGTACTCTAAGAAAGTTTTTAATTGTATTGACTGAAAAATTTGCTTCTGAAGCTCAATGCTTAGTTAGCAGTATTTTCTAAACTTTTTGACCTTTAATCCTAGATTTTATCTTTGTGATGGATAATCTTATTGAAACATGGTATTAAATAAAATATTGCTAAGAGATTAGCAATGACTAAGTTGGAGGGTGTGATAACTGATAAAACTATACTAATAAAAGTATTAAATTATAAAATAAATTAATTTATTTCTTTAGAAATTGATACTTTTATTAATTTTATGCAGAAAAGAAGGCCATCAATATGAAGATCTTATTTTTTTGATTTAGATGAAATAAATTTAAGACAAAACGGAATTCAAACGAGCCCAGAATTGAATTTCAAAAAAAAAAAAAAACTTGGTTCGGTTCAAATCAGTTCAAAAAATCGGCTCAGCGGTTTGGCCCGGTTCAATCGCAACAGCAGACCGACCCACCGACGCAACGCTGACGTCAGGATGACGTCAGCATTTTTTGCGGCGCACGGTGGACCATCTTAAGGACAATTCGAGAATTTCACCGCATAAAGCGCGCTCTGATTGGCTGAAGAACGTGGTGGTCTACGCAACACCGGGCTCGCGCATGGTCTATGGAGGGTAATTTGAAAATTTTATCTGATCCAACGGGCGGTATTCACTGAAACTTGATCGAACGGTCGAAACGAAGGCATTGATGGATGGCATCCACAGCTCTCGGTCGAGATCTAATGGCTGAGATTCATCCCAATGGTAAACTAAAGATTAGAAGGTCTCTTTCTACGTGATCGGATGGCCCAGATTCAATCTAACAGTTGATCCAATGGCTGGCATAAAATCTGACTTGATCTAGATTATTTTAAGAGATTTTTAAGTGATTTTTGGACCGTTTGATCAACATCTAATGGGCAGAATTACCCAGATCTTAATTTGAGTTGTTTTGAGAGTCTTAAACCTAATTTTTGATTGATTTTGGAGGAAAATCAAACTCTTTATCTATAAAAATCTATTGTTGCCCTGAAAAAAAATCAAAGAGAGAGAGACAGAGAGAGAGAGAGAGACAAAGAGAGGAAGAGACAGAGAAAAAGAGAGAAGAAGTCAGAGAAATAAAGAAAAACAAAAAAAAAAGAGAGCAGAGACGTAGAAAGAGAAGAGTGATTTATAAGAGAAAAAAAAGGTTTTTTCTTCGACAATCAAGATATCGATCAAGGAGCCTCTTCTTCTTCGCCAAGTTCTCCACACCAAGAGCAATGGACAATCAATTTCAGCAATCAAACAGTCTAATTTCTCTATGCTTTTTATTTTATTTAATATTTTTGAATTATTATCATGAACTAAATTTTATTTTACTGAGGCTAAGGTGTAGCCACTCTTTTGATGCAATATTCAGTGTGATTATTTTTAAATTTTATTTATGAGAAGTATATAAATCTGATCTTAATGCTTTTAGATTACTTGTCATCTTCTAATTGATTTGATGAACATAGATGTTACGGACCAAGTACATCTATGTTATTGCTTCTTGATTATATACCTTGTATTATGAATCAAATTAGAATTCATATGCATGTAGGAATTTTAGTGCACTTTGGATGCAACGTATTTTAATTAAAGGGTTTCACAAAACTTAATGCATTAATATTTATTCAAATTACACCTGGACCAAAGGGTAATTAATAAATATTGATAGTTTTGCTATGCCGGACCAAAGGGTAGTGAATAAATTAGGAGACTCCATGATCATATGAAATAAAATTAATCTAAAAATCTAAATATTGTATTGACTAAGTTGGTGAACCGATTGCCTTAGTAATCTATTGCTCTTGAGTTTAAAACCCTAATAATTTACACTCTCTCTATTTTCTTAAAAAAATTTTAATTATTTTTATTTTGTTCTTTAATTTCTTGTTCTGATAAATTGATCTTCTAAATAAAGCATAGGAAAGAGCTTTTCAGTACTTATTTTTCAATCCTCTAGGGATGATACTCTACTCATTCATTTTATTACTTGATCGACTGGTGCACTTACCATAGCTATAAATTAGCATGCATCAACTGGCTCAGTTTCAAATAGGGTCGGCTCAGTCACACTGGGCTAGCTCAATTTATAGCTGGATCAGCTCAGTCCCCTGAGTTATGAAAATTTTATTTTCTATGCTTTCTATCTTCCGCTGAGATTAGGTCAGCTCAATTTTGGACTAGATCGGCCCAATTTATGTGTCATACATGTCAAAGATTGTTTGTGATCCTTTCTTCTCCAAATTGATTTATAGACTAGATTTATCTTTTTAACTTAATTTAATCTTCATTAAAATGTCAAAAAATACTTGAAAAATTATAAGCACTTGGTGTTTTGAAACTACACATCCTAATGAGCATAGTTAGATTTTATAACTTATACTCAAAACTCTTTGTCATCATCAAAATCAATCTCTGGGTCAACAATCTTCCTCTTTTTGATGATGACAAAACTTTTGAGTATATGCAAATAATATATAGTTAGTTTCTAAAAGATTACATATTTATAAAGCATGAAACCACTAAACAATGACAACATACTTCATTCTAGTTAAGCTCAAGCATATACTCAATAATAACTCTCCCCCTTTTTGACAACATCAAAAAGAAAAACCCAAAAAGAAGGTAATTAATAAAATCAATAGAGTAAATTCTTCTTTAATAGTCTAAAATCATTAAGCTCTCCCTTAATATTATAATCAATTGAGTTCAATTTTTATTCAATGTTTGCTCTCCCTTACTATATGCCAAGGTTTCTTCCATACTTGTAGTTACAATTGACTTTCACTTGCTTGCACATTCTTTATTTAATTCTTGTTGAAATAACACTTATTTCCCAATTTAGTAGTGTGCCATAATTTAGATTTAATTATATTTATAATTCTCATTTTATACTCATTCTTCTCTCCTTTTTTGTCATTATAAGTATTTATTATAAGTCAAGATACCAATTGAGTTTGAAAATATTTCTTTAAGAATTTCAGCTTATCAAACATATATATATTAATATTTCACATTATTCTTAAACTTTAATAATGAGAGTTCATAAATTAGTTATATTCAATATATGTTCAATCATAATCAATTATAGTATTCAATTATAATAGTCAATCAAAATAAGATAGAACATTGAATCATTTAACATGCAATTGGTGGTATGATAATTAATCAAATGAGATCAAATCATTTTCTTAAGTATTTTCATCTTCTTTTGCAAAAATGCAATATGAATTTTATATTCAAATTTAGATCTAGAAACATATTCAATGTAAGCACTAATAAATCATCAAAATCAATCATACTAAAAGTATTTCAAGCAAGTAAACACAATATAAAATAATGTAGATAGAATCAATCAAATAAGCATTGATGAGATAATGTGAGAAAAATTTAGATTATACCGAGCATCATCACCCATTAATTTCATTCCCAAGGCATTCTTGTTTTGCTCGATAGTTAGAATAGGTACATCAATATGTAGCTGATAAAGACCGTTAATAAGAAAACTATTTATAATTTTATTTTTTTCATAAAGAATATTACAATGGTCCTTAAAGAAGGTAATCACATAGCCTTCTAGTACTAAGCATAAAATAGAAATCAAATTCCTGCTAGCTGCAGGCACATAATAACAGTCTTTCAAAACTAAGTCTAACTTAGATGGTAATCGAAAAGGGTATGTTCCCACTGCCACTGCAGCAACTCTTGCTCCATTTCCGATACATAGGATCATGTCTCCATCCCTCAGCCTCCTGCTATCCTCAAGACCCTGCATAGAAGTGCACAGATGAGCACTAGAACCAGAGTCAAGCACCCAACTGGATGCAGAAGAAACCGTAAGGTTAGACTCAATAACGAGCATACCTCCAGAAGGACCTTCCTTCTTGTTCTTCAGGGTGGCCAGGTAAGTAGGGCAGTTCCGCTTCCAATGGCCGTCGCTGTTGCAATGGAAACACTTTCCTTTGCCATCGGCCTTCTTTCTTCGGTTCTGCCTTCTTCTTCTTTGATCCTTCCACCTTTTGCTTTTTCACAGACTTCTTTTTCTTTCCATAAGACTTTCTTTTGGAAGAAGTCCGTTCCATAGCAAGAACTGAGCCTTTAGAACCTTTCATAGAAAGCTCAGCGGTAACCAGCATATTCATTAATTCGGCCAAGGAATTCTGAAGTTTATGCATGTGGTAATTCATGATGAATTGCCCATATGCATCAGTCAAGGATTGCAGAATAATATCATTCTGCAGGTCCAAGTCCAACTTCACACCGAGCTTCTCAAGCTCTTCCATGTCCTTGATCATTGTCAGACAGTGATCTTGGACTGACTGCCCATCACGCATCTTAGCCTTAAAAAGTCATTTTGTGACTTGATATTTGGCTGCGCGACTCTGTTCACCAAACATCTCCTGCAGGTGAGCCAACATTTGGCGAGCAGTCCCGATATCCTCATGTTGGCGCTGGAGCTCATCAGACATCGAGCCCAACATGTAATATCTGGCCTTATTATCTTCGTCAATCCATTTTTCCAGAGACGCTCTCTGTTCAACAGATGGACGGGCTGGTAATGTGGGAGGGTCCTGGTCCAAAACATGGGTTAACTTCTCGAAACCCAAAATAATTTTGTAGTTCCTGAGCCAATCTTTATAATTGGGTCCAGTCAGTCTATGTGTGTCCAGGATACGTGCCAATGGGTTGGACGCAGACATTTTCCTGTAGAGAGTCAAAGATTCTAGTTAGATACTGTAATTTTGACTTGACCAATTTATTTAGGGATTTTATTTTTAAACAAATTAGCTCCCACTATTTTCTCGGATCCCTACACTCCCTCTGTAGAGATGCGAAAAATCTCCACGATTAATGATTTCTAGTGGGTGGTGCGGTCTCACCAACTGACTCATCACCTCACCTAACAGTTATTGGTGATGGGTTAGCCAATGAGTGAACAACTCTTGTTCAATGATTCTCTAATCATGGTGCACCCAAACTTGGTCTCTAATTCATGAATCTCACCGTATCCGGAATATTGATCCACTCCTTAGTTAAGTCAGACCCACCATTTGCATAGACTGGGTTCCTAATTGAGTCTCTCACCGTATCCAGAAATATTGAGCCCAACTCATCCTCCAGCCCATAGCATCCAATGCCTAATAGACATGGTTGCATCTTCCCGGTGCAACTGAGCCACTGTATCCAGCCGAGAACAATCAACCCCGGGAAGGGCCCGCACATCTACAATGGTGGAAGACCTCAGACTTAATCTTTTCTTAGGGAGAATTGATTCAGGTCTCATTAAACTAGACTTGGCTTAGTCATAACAATTATGACTAACCTAGTGGCATGGGTTAGCTCGGATTATTGACCACCTCAGATCAGAACTGTGTCAACAGATATGGCCAGGTAAGTGAGATCCGGTGGAAGGAATATGCCATTAACTCGTACAAGAATGCATTCAGGTCGAGTAGCTTCCAATTAAAAACCAGTCGGTCGTCTATGTGCCAAACTTACCTTAGACACCAAATTGTTGAGTCAGAACCAATTGGGTTAGCCTACAATCCAGACTCTAACCTCTGAGCCTAATTAGGTCTTGCTTGATCGTGACTCGATCTTGACCCAGACTTAATCCTATTAGGCTGGTCAATTTAAGCATTGTTGATCCCATCTAACCAACTCTTGATTCGGTTTGATCAACCGCTTAGACCTAATTGAGCTACCCAAGCCCGAACCCAGTATTATGAATATGTCTTAGATCTGAAATTCTCAATTTTAGACCTAATTAATATTCCATAAACTTAATTCTTAATTAAGTAGGGTTCATAAACAAAATATGCACAATAAATCCTAGGGTTTCAGGATCTAGGGTTTTGCAGAAAGTAAGTTTTGGGTTTCTGATTAAGGACGAACACGCAGCACCCCTACACATCATAAGAACACCCCATCGAATGGGAAGAGAGGGCCTTTAAACCCTTCTTCATTCTTATGACCGGACGGCCAAGAGGAACGCCTTAATCAGGAACATTCAATACTACAAAACAATATCAGATCTATATCATATATCTCATATATAAAGTAGATCTAATCATGGCATATTTTGCATACATCTCATGTATCAAATCATGCATATTTTTAGATCTAAATTATCTCATAATAATCTAAAAAATTAGATTTAAATTGATCTTAATCAAAATAAATTCTAATCTAGACAATTATGTAGAACTATTCTACAACTAGTCTAGACATGCATCAATCATATCTCATATGATATTAAAAAAATTAAATAATTTTTATTTGCTATTTTTTAGATGTTATTATAACACTTATAATATCAAAAAATAGTAAATAAAAAGATCTAAAATATGATTTAATCAGATTAAATCAAAAATATGCAAGAATATTCTATAGAACTATTCTATTCTAGAACTAGTCATGCATATCTTCTAATCTTAGATCCAAATTATTTAATTTTAATTTTTTAATTTCAGATCTGATCACATCTCATGTGACATCTGAAATCAATTATTTTTTAATTAAAATAAATTTAAAATCAGATCTAAATAATTTAGAACCATGGCTCTGATACCAGTTGAAGGAAAATCCTGATTTCTCCGGTCCAGGTTCGTTCAGATCTGATCAGATCAAGAGATATATTTCAAAAATTTTTCTCTTGATCCCAATCAGATCTTGATATATTTTAGATCTGATTCTTATTATTTTAATAAAATAAAATTAAAAGATAAATTAAATCAAATTTAATTTACCTGATCTTGGGTAATCCTATTACCCTATTGATGATCCTGTTTGCAGCGGAAGGTTCTGGATCTTAGCCACGCAAGCGCCTGGCCTCTACCGGTATCCACTCGGGTTGGATCTGGAGAGATCCTCTTCTTCTCTATCACGTCCTCCAAAAATCAGATCTGGATCTGATCTGGAGGATCTTCAAAACTCTTTTGAAGATCAGCAGTCGTCCTTTGCAGCAGCGCAGCCTTCTTAGCTTTTGATTCGCCTTTCTTTGATCTGAATCGCACCAGATTGTACCAACTGGAGATCCAAAACTTCCTTTTGGACATGGAGAGCAGAGGGAGAAAATGAACTATGGCATGGAGGAAGGAGGGGAGAGGCAGCCTTGGGGTATGGGAATTGATTCATTGCCTTTGAGTTGGGCGTAGGGTCTTATTTATAGACTATGCGTGATCCAACTCCTCTTCTTCCCAACCAATCACAACCCTTTGTGAAATCAGATCTAAATCTGATTGGTGGGAATAGAGTCCCTCTGGATTCCTCCTTAGAGGGCGCCTAAGACCAGTCAAAGTTGGTTCTTAGAAGGAACTCTAATTGGAATCCAAAAAGGAGATGGAGTCCTTGTCCAACAAGGACTCCTAGGCGCCTCCAACTTGGGCACACGCCTAGGGTGGCGTGCGCCCTTCTCCTTGCCAGGTTCTGGCAGGGGGACAGGCCCCCACCAGCTCTCCAATAGGTGCATGACATGTGGTCAAAAGTCAAAGTGTCAATGGTCAACGTTTGACCAGTCAAAGGTAGACTTTTGACCAAAGTCAAAGAACAAGAAATGGCAGGTGACCAAAAATGGCAGGTATTGTCTTACAAAATAAGACAACCTTTTCTGACTTGGACAACCTCCAGTCAGACCATATGAAGGCCTCTGATTGAGCACAAACTCCTTTGGCTCAGTCACAGGACAACTTATTTATGATAGTAAAAGAAGAACGTTAGGTTCAATCGAGTGCTAGCACGATTTCCTTGAACCTAATTGAATCTCATTCAGATCAATTGAACTAGATCAGTTCAATTGATGATCACCAGATTCAAACCCTTGTTTGTGTGACCCAGTTAGGTTCAGTTCTGTATGGTAATGGGATATGTCATGATCTCTATCATCGACATCATCGAAACTCCTTTCGATGGATCAGAACTCTTCTGATTCGAACAGCTAGAATGATCGATCATCTAAATCATTCTAATTGCTCCCAAAATCCACCAGTGACACCTAGCAGTATATGGTGGCAACCCATCAGAGCTGAATGCGAACCTCTTGGTGCAGCTACCTGTGTGATTAAGTTCTTCTATCTTGAGCCCCGATCAGATTAGGGTTAAGGTGAACTCGTCAAACCCTAGTCTCTGTCATATGATGTAATCATTCGATTCGAGTCCAATGTGAAAATCTAAATAGAAACTCTTTCTATTATTTCACTCTGCCATGGCCATGGGCTTTCTGGACTTGATTCTCATGATCATCATAGGGCTGCTCCTCTACCACCGAGGTAGATAGATTCCATCTTGATGCAATCCAGTTCCTACAATGAACATGCTATAGCCAACATACACCTCAGGGTTCCATATGGCTAGGAGATCCGAGTAATGGTGTAGTCAAACTATAACACCCTCAAGGTGAACTGTCCGATGCACCTCAGGTCAAAGAACCAGACACACTACTGCAGCATCGAGTCAGTCATTGACGAGAAGGTAGACTTCCCTAATGACTACTCGAGGTGGTCACGCTCAGTGCCCTCGTTCTCTAACGAGTACCTGTACTCTCGCTCTGATGTCTCCATACCATAGACTCAAAACTCATCTATTAAAGAGAAGCAATTATACACCAACCTTCCTGATCAATCACTATCCTATGATGATCCTATGGTCGGGAGCATTTTATGAGTTAATAATGATTATTCATGTCTCAAATTTTCAACTTTTGAAAATATGAATTATCATTACCATTGACTCAAAGGATGTATCACAGACACTAAATACACATATGTGATAGAGAATAATCCATTTTATTGATTATAGTCAAAATTATAATTTTGCCTCTAGATGTGTATTACAAGTGTCAGCCAATTCTGGCTTCTAGGGTACATATATCAAACATCAAGATCCTCACATCTGAATCTCGAGTCCATGCGAGCCTACATGCTATCTTCATCCTTAGATAACTCTTGTCCTAGCCCTAGGACCACACCTACTCTGGACTCTTTGGAGCCTACACCTTAGGTCCTCCTATGGCATCTCAAGGCTTGGGAGCACCACCAATCCTTATAATCTTCACTTTGGTGTGCTCAAGCTTTGGCACACCTAGCAATGTCCCCCTGCATGATCCCATCGTCCATGCATGCCCTAACATTTTCTTGTGCATACCTTACCACCACCATCCTTCTTGAACTGCTGAGCTTTCTTTGAGGCCTTTGGAATGACTACCTCCACCACTAAAGACTTTGACTTGCTTCTCTGTACCATCTTTGAAGTTTTAGGTATCCTTTGTTAAACCCAAGGATTGATTTTGAGGATGAACAAGACATTTGAGTATATTATTTTGACTAATGAATTGGTTGAGATCTTGTTTCAGGATGAATTATAGAGTATCAAATGAAAAATCTCTAAAAAGTGTATTTAAGAATCATTGAGAAAATATTGAAGGCTTTTAAGGCATGAATAACACCAAAAGCAAGGCTTCAAAGAGACATCTCAAAACTAAAATTGAAGAGAAAGGCATTCGGGCAAGTTATAATTTTTCAGCATAAAAAGCCCTCAAGTCGACATGTTATTCAGCTCGAGCTGATACAAAACTAGCACACAGATGTTTCAGATGGCATGATCTTGAGCAGAGGCTCGAGTTGACTCGATATTCTCGAGCTGAAGTCATAGAAAAATATAGAGAATAGAATTTTTAGGATGAAGTTTGGAGGGTCTCGAGTGGAGGCTCGAGACGACTCGAGATTCACAAGTCGAAGTCGTAGGATAAATACAGAGGATATGATTTTTGGGATAGAAGTTGAAATGATCTCGAGCGAAGGCTCATGTCGACTCAAGGTCCACGAGCTGAGGATCGAGCAGAATAAAAAATCTTGAGTAAAGGAACGAGCAGAGTAAAAGATCTCAAGTTGAGGCTCAAGTTGACTCGAGATTCGACTCGAGTCCCAATGACTAGTTTCTACAGAATGCTCAGAACTATGCAAAAATGGTTCAAACGGCTATTTTCACTTCTGTAATGGTCAAACGGCCTTCTCTAGCCTACCAACATGGATAATAAGCTATAAAATAATTGAAGGAAGTAAGATGACTGTCAATCATTAAGAGGAATAAAAAAAGTCAAGAGAAAGTGTCCAAAAACCCTTGAATAGAGAGCATTTCACTCAAAACTCCAAGAAACATCAAATCAAGAGATTCTTTTCAGTAAGAAGATAAGCTCAAAAGCTTCAAAGCCTTCATCAAAGAAGATTCCAAAAGCTTCATCGATCTATTTGCTCATCATAGAAGCTTTTTGTTCATTTTCTATTGTTCAACTTTTCTTCTTCTCATAACTTAGCTTCAATAGGTTTTTGAAGCTAAGAAAAAGGCCCATCCAAGCCTAGGAATTGGATTGTAAGCCAAGGGTTGGCTTGTGGATTGGTTGTGGTTGGTGAGCCAGTATAAAACCAACTAGATTTTGGATAGTGAGTCTTGAAAAATTATCTGGCTGTAATTTTAGAGAGATTATAGTAAAATTTTTAAATGGATCTTGGAAAGTGGACGTAGGTGCAAGAAGCACTGAACCACTATAAATTTTCTTATGTTTATGATTGCTTTATTTCCTTCATTTCATTGCATTTACATTTCTATATTTCTACATACTTAGTTACATAGAACTAAAACATACTCCATCACTTCACTAGTTTTTGAAAATACCACACTAGTTTAAATTTTGAAAAATCCAATTCACCCCCCCGCCCTCTTAGATTGTCTTGCTTGATAACAAGTGGTATCAAAGCTTGGTACTCATTTCATTTGATTTAACAATCACGAGTTAAGATCAAATGATAATCTAAATGAGTGCATCTCTTACTGAAGGACAATCGACCAACCATTATGGTGCTCCCAAGCCTTGGGAGGCCATAGGAGGAGTCAGGAGGTTGGCTCCGGAGATTCTAGGGGCTTGGTTGGTGCTTCGGAGATCTAGAACACAAGATGAAGCAAGAAACCAAAGCGGAGAATCAAGACTTTAGGAAGAAAATTTTTTGCAAGTTAGCCAGCTCGATCCAAAATTGGATCGACTAAGTCTTAGAGCATAGGCAAAATAGAGAGCCACACATTCGGGACTGCTGGTATGGCACAGAATTGGATCGGCTCAGTTTCAGACCAAGTCGACCCAATGAAACTTAATCGGCTCAGTGCTGAGACTGAGCCAACTCAGTGCGCGGGTAGAGTTACGTGAGAGTCTATTTTGGGCTAGGGTCTAGGATGATCCTAGAGGTCTTAAGGTCTGGTTTGAGAGGTCTTAAGGAAGCTAATTTATGTATGGGTCGGGTCTAGATCCAGAAGATGAGAGCATGGGAGACATGGGTGTACATGGACTCGATGAGTGCTTTCATGTATTGGGTTAGCCGGAGATTTTTTTGGTTGGGCCTAATGGCTATGTATAAATACATAGGTTATATTAGAATTTTAAATAGTTAGAATCAATATAGATCTTTTCTCCCTCAACTCTCTTCTTCTCTTCTCTCTAGAGTTGCCACCCTAGGATTCTTGAAGAAGCCCTAGAGAAGGGGGCATCTCCCACAAGCCCAAGGAGGGAGGCACCCAATCATAGATTCTGGTGGAGGATTAGTGGTGTGCTACCCATAGAGAACGTCATAGATTTCTTCAAGTTCATGCTAAAGATCAGGAGCTTCCACAACATGGTATTGGGGTGCTTGTAATGTCAAGGATGATTGGCATTCGAGCAATATCATGGATCTATAATTTAGTAGCAGAGCTAGGTGATGTCTGGAATATTGTGGATGATAATATGGTATCAGAGCCAAATTTTAGAGCCTGATGGTACATGGAAGAGCCAAGTTTCTGAGCCTAATGGTGCATGGAAGGGAAGGAGAAGTCGTACGAGATGAAATAAAAAATCTGCACAAGGATTCCATGGTATGTCTCAAATCAATCTTGTTATTATTGTGGTTTGGCCAACCGAGAGTAGCAGATTGAAGGTGGAGGTTGAGAGGATTAACGAAAAGAGATTTTTTTGAGGTGGAAGGATTTAGTGCATGATTTGTTGATCGATCTTGGTGGAAAGGTTGGGATGTATGATGATTATGTGACAGGCAGGAAGCACTGGAGTGCTGCAGTAGCACTTCCATGGAGATGCAGGGCTGAGAGAGGCTCGACGATGCGGCAATCAAGGGAGGTATCTCAATAGAGAGTATCAGGGTTCTCAAGGAAGATGTGTAGTGCTGCAATAGCACTTCCATGGAGATGCAGGGCTGAGAGAGGCTCAGCGATGCAGCAGTCGAGAGAGATATCTCAGTAGAGAGCATTAGGGTTCTCTAGGAAGATGGGTAGTGTAGGACTATTGAAGAAAGATTTTCCAAGGGGTAATGGTCGAAAAAAGATTGAAGAAGCAACTATACATCCTTTAGTGTCTGGAAGATAGGAAAGTAGTCAGAGATGTATTCAATGGTTCGACCAAAGCATGAATTTATGAAGTCTTGAGAGTGATGGTGATGGATGATCCATCGAGGTCTAGTAGGTTAGGACTGGGTGGCTGTAGAGCAGTGCAAAGATGAGTCAGAGAGCATTGGAGTGCTATAGAAGTGCTTTCCTAGAGGCATGGGGCTGAGGGAGGCTCAGTGGTGCAGTAGCCGAGGAATGTATCATAGTAGAGAGTGTCGGTGGTATCTCAAAAAGATCGAGTATAGGTCTTAGAGAGAGCCAGGAGGTCTTAGGGAGTGCCAGGAGGTCTCTAGCAGTCGAGAGTATCATGGATCAGATTTATTTTGTAGGAGCACTAGGAACAGTCACGGTTCTGGTGGAGGATGGTTCTTCGGGTGAAACTAAAGCGATGGTTGGTATAGGGGTAGAAGAGAAGGACTAGGATGAAATTTTCTAGGGCTTAGTTGCTGGTTTTAGAAGAGTTGGATGAGCTCTTGAGTTTTGAAGGTGCTCGCAGGTTGTGGAGGTATCCAAGACAGCTTCGAAGGGATCCATGGAGCGCGAAGGGCTCGAAGGAGCAGCGATGGTGTTTGAGGTGCAGCAGCAGGCTTAATAGTGTAGCGTTGAGTGGTTGGCCTTGAGGGACTCGATGATAGAGTCGACTTCTATGGTATTTGGTGGACTTTGGATATAGGTGGACCTCCATAGTGGTGGCTTCATAAGTGGAGAGAAAATTTGGCATGAGTTCAGAGTGTCGGTGATGCATAGTTCCTGGTGGAGCAACCCATGCAGGTGGATAGGCATAGCTCTGAGGAGATCATGTCAGGTGGTACAACATCTGCTGGTGTAGGAATGCTGTAGGTTCTTCAGAAAAGTCCAGAGAAGGTGATGTAGCTACTAAGCAGAAGGGATCCTACAATTCTAGAATGGAGCCAAGAAGTAAGCATAGGTCTTCAACGGTGGTGGCAGTCATCCCAAAGGCCTCAAGGGTGCACAATAGCTGAGGAGGATTGGTGGAGGCGATGCTTGCATAGGTCCTATCGAGTGCACAGAGATAGTAGGAACATGCAGGAGGTCATTGCCAAGGGGTTTGCCAAGGCTTGGGGCACCAAGGTGGAGATTGTGAGGATTTATGGTGCTCCCAAGCCTTGGGAGGCCATGGGAGGAGTCAGGAAGTTGGCTGTAGAGATTTCAGTGGCTTGGTTAGTTTTTTGAAGATCTGGGATACAAGATGAAGCAAGAAACCAAAGTCGGAAAATCAAGACTCCAGAAAGAAGATTTTCTATAGATTAGTCGGCTCAATCCAAAACTGGATCGACTAAGTCTTAGAGCACAGGCAAAATAGAGAGCTGTGCATTCGAGACTACTGGCACGGCACAGGACTGGGTCCGCTCAGTTTCAGACTGAGCCAACCTAGTGGAACTCAGCCGGCTCAGTGCTAAGACTGAGCCAGCTCAGTGCGCAGGTAGAGTTACGCGAGGGTCTATTTTGTGCTAGGATCTAGGATGATCCTAGGGGTCTTAAGGCCTGGTTTGAGGGGTCTTAAGGGGGTTAATTCATGTATGGGTCGGGTCTAGATTCAGAGGATGAGAGCATGAAAGACATAGGTGTACATGGGCTCGGTGAGTGCTTTCATGTATTGGGTTAGCTGGGGAGTTTTTTGGTCGGGCCTAATGGCTATGTATAAATACATAGGTTGTATTAGGATTTCAAAAGGTTGGAATCAATACAGACCTTTTCTCCCTCAACTTTTTTCTTCTCTTCTTTCTAGAGTTGTCGCCCTAGGGTTCTTGAAGAAGCCCTGGAGAAGGGGGGCATCTCCCTCAAGCCCAAGGAGGGAGGTGCCCCATCACAGATCCAGGTGGAGGATCAGTCATGTGCTGCTTATAAAGAATGTCATAGGTTACTTCAGGTCCATGCTAAAGATCAGGAGCTTCCACAATATGATATCGGGGTGCTTGTGATGTCATAGATGATTGGTGTTCGAGCAATATCATTGGTCTACAATTTTGTATCAGAGCTAGGTGATGCCTGAAACATTGTGGATGACCATAATTTTCTATTGTTCAACTTTTCTTCTTCTCGTAACTTAGCTTCAATAAGATTTTGAAGCTAAGGAAAAGGCCCATCCAAGCCTAGGAATTGGATTATAAGCCAAGGGTTGGCTTGTGGATTGGTTGTGGTTGGTGAGCCAGTGTAAAACCAACTAGGTTTTGGATAGTGAGTATTGAAAAATTATCCGGCTATAATCTTGAAGAGATTATAGTAAAATTTTCATGTGGATCTTGGGAAGTGGATGTAGGTGCAAGAAGCACCGAACCACTATAAATTTTCTTATGTTTGTGATTGCTTTATTTTCTTCATTTCATTGTATTTACACTTCTACATTTCTACAAACTTAGTTACATAGGACTAAAACATACTCCATCACTTCACTAGTTTTTGAAAATACCACACTAGTTTAAATTTTGAAAAATCCAATTTACCCCCCCTCTTGGGTTGTCTTGCTTGACAACAAGTGGTACCAGAGCTTGGTACTTATTTTATTTGATTTAACAATCAAGAGTTAAGATCAAATGGCAATCCAAATGAGTGCATCTCTTACTGAAGAAAAATCGACCAACCATCCACCTTTGTTCAATGGAACAAATTACACTTATTGGAAAGCACGCTTGCGTATCTACATTCAAGCACTTGATTATCAACTTTAAAGAGTGATAATCAAAGGTCCACACACTCCCACAATTAAAGTAGAAGATAATAAAATTCCTAAACTAGAAGAGGATTGGGATGAGCATGAAATGAAAATGATAGAATTGAATGCTAAGGCAATGAATGTATTATATTGTGCATTAGATCCCAATGAATTTAATAGAATCTCTACATGTGCATCGGCTAAAAAAATTTGGGATAGGCTAGAGGTCACCCACAAGGATACCAATCAAGTAAAAGAGTCTAAAATAAATATGCTTATTCATAAATATGAATTATTTAAGATGGAATCAAATGAATCTATTTTTGAAATATTTACTAGATTTATCGATATTATAAATGATTTGAAAAGCTTAGGTAAATCTTATACTAACAATGAGCTTATTCAAAAAATTCTTAGATCACTTCTGAAGGATTGGGAAGTGAAAATTACTACCATCCAAGAAGCCAAAGACCTCAACAAGCTACCATTGGAAGAGCTTCTTGGATCTTTAATAACTCATGAGTTGAACATGAGGCAGAATATGGAGGAGGAAACTAAGACGAAGAAGACCATAGCTCTCAAGACAACTACCTCCAAGAATGATGAAAGTGAGAAATCTGATGAAGAAGAAGAAGAAGAAGACTTGGCCATGATTGCAAGAAAGTTCAAGAGGTTTATGAGAAAAAAGAAGCAAGGACTCAAGAAGAAGACTTTCAAGGGTGATCTAAGTAAAGAAAAGAAGAAAGAAAAAGAGAAGGAGCTACCCATTTGTTTCTAGTGCAAAAAATGGGCCATTTTAGGATGGACTATCCCATCCTCAAGAAAACATCCAAAAGGTTCAAGAAAAATGCGATGGTGGCCACTTGGAGCAATAGTGACGATTCTAGCTCTGAAGAAAAAGCACAAGAGGTGGCCAATCTTTTCTTCATGGCACATCATGAGGAGGAGTGTCTTGCAACCCATGATAAGAAATGACTTTGGTATCTTGATAGTGGCTGTTCAAGGCACATGACGGGTGATAAATCTTAATTTATCACTTTTGAGCCTAAAGAAGGAGGAGTGGTTACATTTGGTGACAATAGAAAGGAGCACATCATTGGCATCGATAACATTCATATTACTCCTTCTACATCTATCCAAAATATACTGTTAGTTGATGAGTTAAAATATAATTTGCTTAGTATTAGCCAATTTTGTGATAAAAGATTTAAGGTCACATTTGAATCTTTACTATGTATTATTTCTAGTCCCATTGACAATAGTATCATGTTCATAGGACATAGACACAATAATATATACATGGTAGATCTCGATGATCTATACATGAAAAATAATTAATGTCTTATGGTAATAGATGCCAAAGCCAATGAAACTAATTGGTTGTGGCATCGTAGATTAGGTCATGCTAGTATAGACTTACTTTCTTAATTAATTAAGAAGAATCTTGTAAGAGGATTACCAAAATTAAATTTTGAAAAGAATTGAATTTGTGATGCATGTCAATTTGGAAAACAAACTAGAAACTCTTTCAAACCAAAAGGCATAATTTTAACCTCTAGACCTTTAGAATTGCTACACATGGATTTATTTGGACCTACAAGGACTATTAGTCTAGGAGGTAAGAACTATGGTTTAGTAATTATAGATGACTTTTCAAGATTCACATGGATAATGTTTTTAGCACAAAAGGATAAAGCCTTCATTGCATTTTTCAAATTTTATCAAAATGTTTTAAATGAAAAGAACACATCGATTTTATGCATATGCAGTGATCATGGCACTGAATTCAAAAACCAATACTTTGAAAATTTTTGTAATGAAAAGAGAATTGATCATAATTTTTCTGCACCAAAAACTTCGTAGCAAAATGGAGTAGTAAAAAAAAAATCATACATTAGAAGAAATGGCATGAACTATATTATGTGAAAGTAATTTACCTAGATACTTTTGGGCTGAGATAATAAATACTGCATGCTACACATTAAATTATATGTTAATAAGACCTATTTTAAAGAAAACCCCATATGAGCTTTGGAATGATAAAAAACTAAATATAAACTATTTTCATGTTTTTGGTTGTAAGTGTTTCATACTAAATAATCGAAAAGATAACTTAGAAAAATTTGATGCCAAGTCAAATGAAGATAGCTTCTTAGGATATTCCTCATCATGTAAGGCATATAGTCTTCAATAAGAGAACTCTCGTTGTTGAGGAATCAATTCATGTTATCTTTGATGAATATAATCACAAATTTTCTAGAAAAGAAAATGGTCTAGATGAGGATGTAAGTGATCTAAATGATAAGATAGGTAATATCACACTAAAAGATGCACCACTTCAAAATAATGAAGAAGAAAAGAATGAAGAGCCTTCTAATAACCTAGGAAAGGAGTTACCAAAAGAATGGAAGTATGCACATGGATATCCTAAAGATCTAATAATCGATGATCCATCACAAGGAGTAGAAACATGGTCTTATCTTAAAAATATAAATAATTATCTAGCTTTTGTGTCACAAATTGAACTTAAGTCAATAGAAGAAGCTGAAAATGACCCATGTTGGATAGATGCCATGCAAGAGAAATTAAATCAATTTGAAAGAAACAAGATTTGGACCTTAGTTGATTGACCAAATGACTATCCAATAATAAAAACTAAATGGATATATAGAAATAAATTAGATGAACATAGTACTATCATAAGAAATAAAGCTAAATCTTATATTTAAATTACATAAAGCTTTATATGGACTAAAAAAAGCCCCACATGCATGGTATGAGAGATTAAGCAAACTCTTATTAGATAATGAATTTACTAGGGGAAATATAGATAAGATCTTATTCTTAAAAAGAAAAGATAATAATCTATTGATTGTGCAAATCTATGTGATGACATTATCTTTGGTGCCATTAATGAATCTCTTTGTCAAGAATTTGCCAAGCTAATGCAGGATAAGTTCGAGATGAGCATGATGAAAGAATTAATCTTCTTCCTCAAACTCCAAATCAAGTAAAATAAAGAAGGGATCTCCATTAACCAAATGAAATACACAAAGAAAATACTTAAGAAGTTTGGGATGGAGAGCTCAAGATCAATTGGCATACCAATGAGTACATCATGTAAACTTGACAAAGATGAGAAGGATAAGAAGATAGACACAAAATTATATAGAGGTATGATCGGCTCACTCCTTTATTTTACTGTAAGTAGATCAGATATAGTATTTAGTATTTGCATGTGTGCTAGGGATTAATCAGATCCTAAAGAATCATATTTGCTTACTGTTAAAAGAACTTTAGATACTTATTTGGGACACTTAATGTAGGATTATGGTATGATAGATCATCATAATTTGAATTAATTAGTAATTCTGATGCTGATTTTGCTAGTTGTAAACTTGATTGAAGAAGCACTAGTGGCATATGTCAATTCATTGGAGTAAATTTAATTTCTTAATTTAGTAAGAAACAAAACTCAATAGCACTATATATGGTAGAGGTCAAATATATTGCTGCTGGGAGTTATTGTGCATAAATTTTATGAATCAAAAAATAATTAGAAGATTTTGAATTTATACTTAATAAGATACCAATAAGATGTGATAATATAATTGCAACCAACTTGACTAAAAATCTAATTTAACACTCAAGATCCAAACACATTGAAATAAGACATCATTTCATAAGAGACCATGTCCAACATAATGATGTGATGCTTGAATTTGTCTGTACTGATAAAAAATTTGCTGTCATTTTCATAGAACTCTTAAGTGAAGAAAGATTTAGCATAATTAGAAGAGACTTAGGACTTTGCTACCAACCTAATTAAATTTTATTTTCCATAATTTTAGGTAAATCAAATTAAATTCAAAAGAATCAAATTGTGTGTATATTATCAATGATCAATATCTAGGAAAATAACTAGACATGGGTTGAATGCCAAATTTTTTCTTGAAATTTTAAAAGTTTCAAAACTATTGCTCGAGTCAACTCGAGCAAACTAGTTCAAAACCACGAGTCAACTCAAGGGTCGGGGCCACAGGCATTAAAATGGATCCATGACTATTCGCGATGCCCTAGGGATCCTTCATTTTGGTGAGCAGAGGGCTCCTCTTCCCCCCAAACTCAATCCAATAATGTTTGCTTGCTTCCTTACCAACTACTCCTATAGATACATGAAGTTAGGGACCGAACTTAGATCAATGGTTGGAGAAAGGCGAGGAGTGAGGAAGATTTGTAACACCCATGGAACCAAAGAACGGGAGAGGAGAAGGAAAGCTCGAATGGAGTAGGTGGCATCTCAACCTACTGAGGTTTCTCAATCCTCTGAGGAACCCGTTCAAGAAGAACTTCAACAAGATCAAGGTATTCTGGAATCACCCCCTCCACAGCCTTCACCTGTAGGTAGTATGGTAACTAGGGCTATTACAATGGGGAGGAGAATTGATTTTGAGTTCTTTGAGAGTTATTATTTACTATTGGAATCTAGATCGATAGAATGGGGTTGAGAAATTTTTGCACTATGAATATTCTGATGTACCCTAAGCTAGTTAGGGAATTTTATGAAAATTTGAAAAGAGATGCATATGGAGTTGATTTGACTGTGAAAGGAGTTCACATAGAGGTTTATGAAGATAGTTTGGCTTAGATTTTTGGAATTACTAAAGAAGGTTTTATGCCTGATAAATTATCTTACAAGAAGAGGGGATTGAGATTGATTATGTGTAGGGATGACATTGTAGGAGATGTCCTAGCACCCATCTTATCTGTGGAGATGAGAGTTTTACATCATATCATTAGTGGGATTTCAATTCGCAAGTTAGGAAGGCATGACTTTGTGTTTGAAAGAGAGCTATGTATGATGTATTTGATGGTTCAGGGAACATAGATAAATTTGCTAGGGATTATGATGCATCAGATGAGAGAGCTAGCATCTAGGAACAAGGTGTGGTTGTCCTATGGCATGGCCTTGACCAGGATCTTTGAGATAATAAGAGTATCACTAAAGAATGAAGGCAACAAGAAGTAGTCTCACTTTGATGTGTTTGATATGAGAGCTCTGATCAGAATGTAGTATCATGTGGAGGAAGAAAGATGGATAAAGAATGTTTCTGGTCAAGAGAGGAGAGTGCCTAGAGTAGTGGAGGTAGGAGAGCCCTCTACTCCTATTGCATCAAGAGATGCACCTGACCCCAGTATGCCTATGTCTCATTGGGCTCCACCCATAAACAGATTCTCTCAGCCACCATCTACTGACTCTGCATCCATGGAGAGGCTGGTAGATATGATTTCCACCAAAGTTAGTAGAGATATACAGGATTTATCTGAGAGGGTAGAGGGTGTGCAGGCAGAGATGAGATCTATATCTTAGAGGTTCACCATTTTAGAGTAGAGGGAGCACACACATGATCACTCCAGTATTATTGAGGAGCATGCTCAGCTCAAGAGGAGAGTTGAGTCTAGAGAGACAGAGATGATGGCAGCCATTATAGGGATAGGATAGGCATAGTAGCACGGGATCATCTCAGTGCTTGGAGCTATGGGTAGTCTGATAGGAAAGCTCGAGAGACTTACTCTAGGTGCAATACCAGCAATAACAGTCGATGCAATGGTCAGAGCAGCAATGCCTCATCCTCTGGCTCCTCCACCTATGTCACATGGTCAGTCTACACAGGTATCCACGAGTGAGAGTCGACTACCACTGAGGGTCTATACCCATGTGGGACCTACTCCCTCATAGATAGCCAAGCCATCTTCTAGGACCAAGAGTAGGAGAGCCAGACCTTCCACCTCATGAGCCTCATCCAAGACATTAGAGATCCCTTCTGATGTTAAGTAGTCTCACAGGCTCTAATATCTAGTTACTTATTGTTCTGAGGATTATGTATTAGGAATATCTATTTGTATTTGATACTTATATATGTAATGGCTTAACTTGGTCTTGTTTTGAACTTAGTGTTTCATTGTATTATGGTGTGTTGAGACAGAATACACTCATTTTATAAATGCAATGAAACTCATGATTATTTACCCTTTTATTGTTTCAATCTCTTAAGTTGATCTCATGGAATGTTTGTTTTTATTTTACCTTTTCGATTGATGACAAAAAGGGAGAGTAATATGTATATGAGCATATATTTATAATTACTCATCTTGAAAATGGCTTACTTTGTATATAATGTATGCTTTGGTGCACTTTGGCTTAATATGTATATGAGCATATATTCATTCATTCACTTTGAATATGTTAAGATTAAAATTTTCAACATATATGATGTGGCTTAATGTATATGAGCATATATTTATAATTTGTCATCTTGAAAATGGCTTACTGTGTATATAATGTATGCATTGATGCATTTTGAATTAATATTTATATGAGCATATATTCATTCATTCACTTTGAATATGTTAAGGTTAAAATTTTCAGCATATATGATCTGCATTATAAGTTTGAAGTTTGTACCACGATACATACTTTATGTATCAAATGTATGCTTTGACTCATATCAAACATTGATTGGTTAATATTGATGCCTGGCACACATATAGATATATGCTATCAATTTACCAATTAAATAAGTACAAACAAAAAATTTAACTCTAAATTGATATTAAAAATGTGAGCATTAATTGAGGGGGAGCAAAATATGAAACTATGTACCCTAAATGCATTCATGTCATTGTATATCTCTTGCTCATATACTCCAAGTTTTGTCATCATAAAAAAGCGGGAGATTATTAACCCCAAGGATTGATTTTGAGGATGAACAAAACATTTGAGTATATTTTTTTGACTAATGAATTGGTTGAGATCATGTTTCAGGATGAATTATGGAGTATCAAATGAAAAATCTCTAGAAAGTGCATTTAAAGATCATTAAGAAAATATTGAAGGATTTTAAGGCATGAATAACACCTAAAGCAACGCTTGAAAGAGACATCTCAAAACAAAATTGAAGAGAAAAGCATTCAGGCAAGTTATACTTTTTCAGCATAAAAAGCCCTCGAGTCAACTCATTACTTAGCTTGAGCTGATACAAAACTGGCACATAGATGTTTCAGATGGCACGGTCCTGAGCGGAGGCTCGAGTTGACTTGATGTTCTCAAGCTAAAGCCACAAAAAAATATAGAGAACAAAATTTTCAGGACAAAGTTTTGAGGGTCTCAAGCAGAGGCTCGAGTCAAAGTTGCAGGAAAAATACAAAGAACATAATTTTTGGGACAAAAGTTGAAACGATCTCGAGCGGAGGCTCGAGTTGACTCGAGGTCCACGAGCTGAGAATCGAGTAGAATAAAAAATCTTGAGTAGAGGAATGAGCAGAGTAAAAGGTCTCGAGCTGAGGCTCCAGTCAACTCGAGATTTGACTCGAGCCCTAATGGCTAGTTTCTGCAGAATGCTTAGAACTATGTAGAAATGGTTCAAACGGCTATTTTCACTTCTCTAACGGTCAAATGACCTTCTCCAGCCTACCAAACATGGGAAATAAGCTACAAAATTCCTAAAGGAAATGAGATGACCATCAATCATTGAGAGGAATCAAAAAGTCAAGAGAAAGTATTCAAAAAGCCTTGAATAGAGAGCATTCAACTCAAAACTCTAAGAAACATCAAATCAAGAGATTCTTTTCAGTAAGAAGACAAGCTCAAAAGATCAAAAGCCTTCATCAAAGAAGATTTCAAAAGCTTCATTGACCTACTTGCTCATCAAAAGAGATTTTTGTTCATTTTCTATTATTCAGCTTTCCTTCTTCTTGTAACTTAGCTTCAATAGGATTTTGAAGCTAAGGAAAAGGCCCATCCAAGCCTAGGAATTGGATTGTAAGCCAAGGATTGGCTTGTGGATTGGTTATGGTTGGTAAGCCGGTGTAAAACCAATTAGATTTTGAATAGTGAGCCTTGAAAAACTATTGGGCTATAGTCTTGGAGAGATTTAGTGAAATTTTCAAGTGGATCTTGGGGAGTGAACGTAGGTGGAAGGAGTGCCGAACCACTATAATTTTTTTTTTGTTTGTGATTGCTTTGTTTTCTTTATTTTATTGCATTTACATTTTTGCATTTCTACATACTTAGTTACATAGAACTAAAACATACTCCATCACTTCACTAGTTTTTGAAAATACCACACTACTTTTTTAAATTTTGAAAAACCCAATTCAACCCTTCTCTTGGGTTGTCTTGCTGGGCAACATCCTTTTGCTTAGCAGCCGCATCATTTATCCTGGACTTTCATGAAGAATTTGTAGTAATCCTATGGCGGTGCCCTTTGCGTACCCTAACACGATCTCCTCAGAACTATAACTATTTTCCCTCACGTGTTGCTTCATCTGGAATTGTACATCTCTGGTGTTGGTGCTAGGATATTGGTCCTCCTACACTCATCCACTCTAAACTCGTATCAAAACTCTCTCTACCGATGAAGCCACCTCTGTCCGGTGCTCCACCTAAAATTGAAGTCCCCCTAATATCACAGAAGCTGACTCTGTAACTGAGTCTTCTGAGGCCAACCATCCAACATTGCACTGTTAGGCCTACTGCTGCATCTCGAACACTATCGCTATCCCATCGGATCTTTCACACTCTATAGACTCCTCCGAAGTTATCTCGGATATACTACACCCTATAGGCTCCTTCGAGACCACCAAAAGCTCATCAAACTCTTCACATTCAGTGGCTGAATCAATGAAATCTAACTTTTTTCCTCTCTTACACTTCTTCCAAAGCAGACATTCTCATTTAAAGTGCCCTGCTTCACCACATTTGAAACATCTCTTGGATCCCTTGCTTTCACTTTGCACATCCTTCTTTTTCTCTTTCCTAAGCCTTTCTGAAACCCCGAGACCCTTCTGAAAGACTCCTTTTCGTCATCTATTCTTGCTGCTTATTGGATCTTAGCACTGATAAGATCTCTTCATACACCGATGTCTCCTTACCATATAGTAGTATAGTAATTAATGGATCGAAGCTCTCGGGTAGCGAACATAGCAGCAATAAACTTTTGTCCTACTCTTCAAAATTTATCCCTATGTTGAGCAAGTCCATGCTCATCCGATCGAACCATTGAATATGCCCCAAAGTATCCTTGCCCTCCTGTATTCGAAGGCTGTATAGTTATTTCTTCAGCACCAACTTGTTGCACATATTCTTTCTCATATACAACCGATGTAACCTCAACCATAAACCCTTGGGTGTCTTCTCCTCCAACACGCCATATAGCACTTCATCTACCAAATAAGCTCTAATTATGCCACATGCCCTTTTCTCTAAGAACTTCTATTTCTTGTCTGTCATCTCGTCTAGTCTATCCTCCAAGGTCGAATCTAATCCCATATGAATCAGTAGATCCTCCATCCTAACCTTCCAAATCGTGAAACTTTCTTTACCATCAAATTGAAGGAAAATTCTGATTTCCCGATCTAGGTTCGTTCAGATATGATCAGATCAAGAGATATATTTCAAAAATTTTTCTCTTGATCCCAATCAGATCTTGATATGTTTCAGATCTGATTCTTATTATTTTAATAAAATAAAATTAAAAGATAAATTAAATCAAATTTAATTTACCTAATCTGGGTAATCCTATTATCCTGTTGATGATCCTATTTGCAGCGGAAGGTTCTGGATCTTAGCCACGCAAGCGCCTGGCCTCTATCGGTATCCACTCGGGTTGGATCTGGAGATCCTCTTCTTCTCTATCACACCTCCAAAAATCAGATCTAGATCTGATCTAGAGGATCTTCAAAACTCTTTTTGAAGATGAGCAGTCGTCCTTTGCAGCAGCGCAGCCTTCTTACTTTTGATCGCCTTTCTTTGATCTGAATTGCACCAACCAAGGTCCAAAACTCCTTTTGGACGTGGAGAGCAAGGGGAGAAGGTGGTTTGGCATGGAGAGGGAGGGGAGAGGCAGCCTTGGGGCATGGGGTTTTCAATTCTCAATTGAATCTATCTTTGAGTTGGGCACAGGGTCTTATTTATAGACTGACTGTGATCCAGCTTCTCTTATTCCCAACCAATCACAACCCTTTGTGAAATCAGATCTAAATCTGATTGGTGGAAATAGAGACCCCTGGATTCCTACCTTAGAGGGTGCCTAAGACCAGTCAAAGTTGGTTCTTAGAAGAACTCTAATTGGAATCCAAAAAGGAGATGGAGTCCTTGTCCAACAAGGACTCCTAGGCGCCTCCAACTTGGGCTCACGCCTAGGGTTGGCGTGCGCCCTTCTCCTTGCCAGGTTCTGGCAGGGGGACAGGCCCCCACCAGCTCTCCAATAGGTGCATGACATGTGGTCAAAAGTCAAAGTGTCAATGGTCAACGTTTGACCAGTCAAAGGTAGACTTTTGACCAAAGTCAAAGAACAAGAAATGGCAGGTGACCAAAAATGGCAGGTAATGTCTTACAAAATAAGACAACCTTTTCTGACTTGGACAACCTCCAGTCAGACCATATGAAGGCCTCTGATTGAGCACAAACTCCTTTGGCTCAGACAGGACAACTTATTTATGATAGCAAAAGAAGAACGTTAGGTTCAATCGAGTGCTAGCACGATTTCCTTGAACCTAATTGAATCTCATTCAGATCAATTGAACTAGATCAGTTCAATTGATGATCACCAGATTCAAACCCTTGTTTGTGTGACCCAGTTAGGTTCAGTTCTGTATGGTAATGGGATATGTCATGATCTCTATCATCGACATCATCGAAACTCCTTTCGATGGATCAGAACTCTTCTGATTCGAACAGCTAGAATGATCGATCATCTAAATCATTCTAATTGCTCCCAAAATCCACCAGTGACACCTAGCAGTATATGGTGGCAACCCATCAGAGCTGAATGCGAACCTCTTGGTGCAGCTACCTGTGTGATTCAAGTTCTTCTATCTTGAGCCCCGATCAGATTAGGGTTAAGGTGAACTCGTCAAACCCTAGTCTCTGTCATATGATGTAATCATTCGATTCGAGTCCAATGTGAAAATCTAAATAGAAACTCTTTCTATTATTTCACTCTACCATGGCCATGGATTTCTGGACTTGATTCTCATGATCATCATAGGGCTGCTCCTCTACCACCGAGGTAGATAGATTCCATCTTGATGCAATCCAGTTCCTACAATGAACATGCTATAGCCAACATACACCTCAGGGTTCCATATGGCTAGGAGACCGAGTAATGGTGTAGTCAAACTATAACACCCTCAAGGTGAACTGCCGATGCATCTCAGGTCAAAGAACCAGACACACTACTGCAGCATCGAGTCAGTCATTGACGAGAAGGTAGACTCCCTAATGACTACTCGAGGTGGTCACGCTCAGTGCCCTCGTTCTCTAACGAGTACCTGTACTCTCGCTCCGGTGTCTCCACACCGTAGACTCAAGACTCATCTACTAAAGAGAAGCGATTGTACACCAACCTTCCGGATCAATCACCATCCTCGTGATGATCCTATGGTCGGGAGCAATTTATGAGTTAATAATGATTATTCATGTCTTAAATTTTCAACTCTTGAAAATATGAATTATCATTACCATTAACTCAAAGGATGTATCACAGACACTAAATACACATATGTGATAGAAAATAACCCATTTATTGATTTTAGTCAAAATTATAATTTTGCCCCTAGAAGTGTATTACAAGTGTCAGCCAATTCTGGCTTCTAGGGCACATATATCTAACAATCTCCCACTTGTCCTAAAGCCAATTGGCTACAAGTCTAAGTCCCATCTTCTCAAGGTGGGCTTCGATCTTCTGCTGGCCCAACGGCTTTGTAAGTGGGTCTGCCACATTATCTGCGGAGTTGACTCTCTTGACCTCGACATAACCCTTTTCAAGGTAATCGCGGATGAGGGTGGCTATCACCAGTTTGCTTGGAACTCTTCCAGCTTCTTGACAGCTACCACCATTGCACACAAACTCTTCCAGCTGACTGCCACAAACAGATGTCGACTTTCGATCATCTATATCGGACATGAAATCCGAGTCTGTGTATCCCTGGACTTGGAGTTCTCCGTTACCAAAGACCAACATCATATCCTTAGTTCTTCTCAAGTACTTAAGGATACATTTCACAGAAGTCCAGTGTTCTTCACCTGGATTTGACTGATATCTGCTTGTGACACTCACAGCATGGGCTATATCAGGTCGTGTACATAGCATGGCATACATGAGGCTCCCTATTGCAGAAGCATAAGGGATCTTGCTCATGCGTTCTATTTCCTCAGGTGTGCTAGGGGCACATCTTCTTGGAAAGATGAATACCATGTCTGAAGGGTATTAATCCCCTCTTAGAGTTTTCCATACTAAACCTCTTTAGTACTTTCCTCTATGTACATCTTCTGTGAAAGTCCTAGCATCCTATTCGGTCTATCCCTATAGACCTTAATTCCTAGAATAAAGGATGCTTCACCTAGGTCTTTCATGGAGAATTCCTTGGACAACCACATCTTGACTGATGTCAACATGGGAATATCATTCCCAATAAGGAGGATGTCATCCACGTACAATACGAGGAAGACAACAGCGCTCCCACTGACCCTTTTGAAAACACATGGTTCCTCTTCATTTTTGATGAAACCAAACTTTTTGATCACATCATTGAAACGAGTGTTCCAGCTCCGAGATGCTTGCTTAAGTCCATATATGGACCTTTGCAGCTTGCAAACCTTGTGATCAGTATCACTGGATGTGAAACCTAGCGGCTGTTCCATATAGATATCTTCCTCAAGATATCCATTTAGGAATGCCGTTTTCACGTCCATTTGCCATATTTCATAATCGAAATAGGCTGCAACAGGCAAGCAATGTGCGGATGGATTTTAGCATAGCTACTGGGGAAAAGGTATCCTGATAGTCAATGCCTTCGCGTTGACTATAACCTTTTGCCACTAGTCTAGCCTTGAATGTCTCCACATTCCCATCTGCACCAATCTTTCTCTTGAAGATCCATTTACATCCAATAGGTACTATACCTTCTGGTGGATCTACCAAGGTCCAGACTTGGTTTGAGTGCATCGAGTCAATTTCTGACTGCATTGCCTCTAGCCATTTCTCGGAGTCGATATCTGATATCGCCTCGTTGTAGGTTTTGGGATCATCACCATGAGCACCATTACCTACGAGGAACATTTCCTCTACATCCTCTGAAATAATACCTAAGTATCTTTCAGGGGGACGGGAAAACTCTTTCCGATCTACGAGGTGGAGGAGGTAGTGTTCTTATTGGCTCAACCTGATTTGGTTCCACTTGGTCCTTAGCTCGTTCTGCTTGTGAGACTTTCTCATCAAGCTTGATCTATTTTCCAATGCCGCTATCTTGAATAAACTATTTTTCAAGAAAGATGGCATGTCGACTCACAATCACATTGTGGTCTTCTGGAATGTAGAAATAGTATCCTAATGACTCTTTAGGATATCCTATGAATCGAGCTCTGAAAGGACCTAAACTCTAACTTGTCCGCTTGTTGTCTTTTGACATGAGCCGGACAACCCCAAATTCTGAGATGACTCAGACTTGGTTTCTTACCGTGCCATATCTCATACGGTGTGGTAGGAACGGTTTTAGAGGGAACCCTATTCAGTAAATAGATTGAAGTTAACAATGAGTGTCCCCAAAGAAAATCAGGGAGGTCTGTGAAGCTCATCATGGATCGAACCATATCTAATAGAGTCCGATTTCTCCATTCTGAAACCCCGTTGAGTTGAGGTGTTCCTGGTGGAGTCCATTGAGAGACTATGCCATTTTCCTTGAGATAGTCTAGGAATTCCCGGCTAAGGTATTCACCTCCTCGATCTGATCGAAGAACCTTAATGGGTTTTCCAGTTTGTTTTTCTACTTCATGTCTGAATTCTTTGAACTTTTCAAAGGCTTCAGACTTGTGTCTCATAAGATACACATACCCATACCTAGACAGATCATCGGTAAAGGTAATGAAGTAGACAAAATTGCCTCTAGCCGGCACATCAAATGGGCCGCACACATCAGTATGTACTAGGGCAAGGAGATCTGTGGCCCTCTCCCCATGTCCAACAAAAGGGAGTTTAGTCATTTTGCCTTGAAGACAGGATTCACAAGTTGGATATGACTCAGAAGTCAATGGACTCAATAGCCCATTTTTCTCCAATTTGTTGATCCTATCTTCTGCTATATGACCTAATCTCAGGTGCCATAGATATCTGTCGTTTGGACTATCCCTAGGTCGTTTGGCATTCACGTTTTGCTCGATAGTTAGAACAGGTACATCAATATGTAGCTGATAAAGACCATTAATAAGGAAACCATTTGCAATTTTATTTCTTTCATAAAGAATGTTACAATGGTCCTTAAAGAAGGTGATCACATAACCTTCTTGTGCTAAGCATGAAACAGAAATCAAATTCCTGCTAGCTGCAGGCACAAAATAACAGTCTTGTAAAACTAAGTCTAAACCAGATGGTAATCGCAGAGGGTATGTTCCCACGGCTACTGCAGCAACTCTTGCTCCATTACCGATGCGTAGGATCATGTCTCCATCCCTCAGCCTCCTGCTATCCTCAAGACCCTGCATAGAAGTGCACAGATGAGCACTAGAACCAGAGTCAAGCACCCAACTGGATGCAGAAGAAACCGTAAGGTTAGACTCAATAACGAGCATACCTCCAGAAGGACCTTCCTTCTTGTTCTTCAGGGTGGCCAGGTAAGTAGGGCAGTTCCGCTTCCAATGGCCGTCGCTGTTGCAATGGAAACACTTTCCTTTGACCATCGGCCTTTTTCTTCGGCTTCTGCCTTCTTCTTCTTTGATCCTTCCACCTTTTGCTTTTTCACAGACTTCTTTTTCTTTCCATAAGACTTTCTTTTGGAAGAAGTCCGTTCCATAGCAAGAACTGAGCCTTTAGAACCTTTCATAGAAAGCTCAGCGGTAACCAGCATATTCATTAACTCGGCCAAGGAATTCTGAAGTTTATGCATGTGGTAATTCATGATGAATTGCCCATATGCATCAGTCAAGGATTGCAGAATAATATCGTTCTGCAGGTCCAAGTCCAACTTCACACCGAGCTTCTCAAGCTCTTCCATGTCCTTGATCATTGTCAGACAGTGATCTTGGACTGACTGCCCATCACGCATCTTAGCCTTAAAAAGTCATTTTGTGACTTGATATTTGGCTGCGCGACTCTGTTCACCAAACATCTCCTGCAGGTGAGCCAACATTTGGCGAGCAGTCCCGATATCCTCATGTTGGCGCTGGAGCTCATCAGACATCGAGCCCAACATGTAATATCTGGCCTTATTATCTTCGTCAATCCATTTTTCCAGAGACGCTCTCTGTTCAACAGATGGACGGGCTGGTAATGTGGGAGGGTCCTGGTCCAAAACATGGGTTAACTTCTCGAACCCAAAATAATTTTGTAGTTCCTGAGCCAATCTTTATAATTGGGTCCAGTCAGTCTATGTGTGTCCAGGATACGTGCCAATGGGTTGGACGCAGACATTTTCCTGTAGAGAGTCAAAGATTCTAGTTAGATACTGTAATTTTGACTTGACCAATTTGTTTAGGGATTTTATTTTTAAACAAATTAGCTCCCACTATTTTCTCGGATCCCTACACTCCCTCTGTAGAGATGCGAAAATCTCCACGATTAATGATTTCTAGTGGGTGGTGCGGTCTCACCAACTGACTCATCACCTCACCTAACAGTTATTGGTGATGGGTTAGCCAATGAGTGAACAACTCTTGTTCAATGATTCTCTAATCATGGTGCACCCAAACTTGGTCTCTAATTCATGAATCTCACCGTATCCGAAATATTGATCCACTCCTTAGTTAAGTCAGACCCACCATTTGCATAGACTGGGTTCCTAATTGAGTCTCTCACCGTATCCGGAAATATTGAGCCCAACTCATCCTCCAGCCCATAGCATCCAATGCCTAATAGACATGGTTGCATCTTCCCGGTGCAACTGAGCCACTGTATCCAGCCGAGAACAATCAACCCCGAGAAGGGCCCGCACATCTACAATGGTGGAAGACCTCAGACTTAATCTTTTCTTAGGGAGAATTGATTCAGGTCTCATTAAACTAGACTTGGCTTAGTCATAACAATTATGACTAACCTAGTGGCATGGGTTAGCTCGGATTATTGACCACCTCAGATCAGAACTGTGTCAACAGATATGGCCAGGTAAGTGAGACCGGTGGAAGGAATATGCCATTAACTCGTACAAGAACGCATTCAGGTCGAGTAGCTTCCAATTAAAAACCAGTCGGTCGTCTATGCCAAACTTACCTTAGACACCAAATTGTTGAGTCCAGAACCAATTGGGTTAGCCTACAATCCAGACTCTAACCTCTGAGCCTAATTAGGTCTTGCTTGATCGTGACTCGATCTTGACCCAGACTTAATCCTATTAGGCTGGTCAATTTAAGCATTGTTGATCCCATCTAACCAACTCTTGATTCGGTTTGATCAACCGCTTAGACCTAATTGAGCTACCCAAGCCCGAACCCAGTATTATGAATATGTCTTAGATCTGAAATTCTCAATTTTAGACCTAATTAATATTCCATAAACTTAATTCTTAATTAAGTAGGGTTCATAAACAAAATATGCACAATAAATCCTAGGGTTTCAGGATCTAGGGTTTTGCAGAAAGTAAGTTTTGGGTTTCTGATTAAGGACGAACACGCAGCACCCCTACACATCATAAGAACACCCCATCGAATGGGAAGAGAGGGCCTTTAAACCCTTCTTCGTTCTTATGACCGGACGGCCAAGAGGAACGCCTTAATCAGGAACATTCAATACTACAAAACAATATCAGATCTATATCATATATCTCATATATAAAGTAGATCTAATCATGGCATATTTTGCATACATCTCATGTATCAAATCATGCATATTTTCAGATCTAAATTATCTCATAATAATCTAAAAAATTAGATTTAAATTGATCTAATCAAAATAAATTCTAATCTAGATAATTATGTAGAACTATTCTACAACTAGTCTAGACATGCATCAATCATATCTCATATGATATTCAAAAATTAAATAATTTTTATTTGCTATTTTTTAGATGTTATTATAACACTTATAATATCAAAAAATAGTAAATAAAAAGATCTAAAATATGATTTAATCAGATTAAATCAAAAACATGCAAGAATATTCTATAGAACTATTCTATTCTAGAACTAGTCATGCATATCTTCTAATCTTAGATCCAAATTATTTAATTTTAATTTTTTCTAATTTCAGATCTGATCACATCTCATGTGACATCTAAAATCAATTATTTTCTAATTAAAATAAATTTAAAATTAGATCTAAACAATTTAGAACCATGGCTCTGATACCAATTGAAGGAAAATTCTGATTTCCCGGTCCAGGTTCGTTCAGATCTGATCAGATCAAGAGATATATTTCAAAAATTTTTCTCTTGATCCCAATTAGATCTTGATATATTTCAGATCTAATTCTTATTATTTTAATAAAATAAAATTAAAAGATAAATTAAATCAAATTTAATATACCTGATCTGGGTAATCCTATTACCCTATTGATGATCCTGTTTGCAGCGGAAGGTTCTGGATCTTAGCCATGCAAGCGCCTAGCCTCTACTGGTATCCACTCAGGTTGGATCTAGAGATCCTCTTCTTCTCTATCACACCTCCAAAAATTAGATCTAGATCTGATCTGGAGGATCTTTAAAACTCTTTTTGAAGATGAGCAGTCATCCTTTGCAGCAGCGCAGCCTTCTTACTTTTGATCGCCTTTCTTTGATCTGAATTGCACCAACCAAGGTCCAAAACTCCTTTTGGACTGGAAATAGGGGAGAAGGTGGTTTGGCATGGAGAGGGAGGAGGAGCCAGGCCATTGGGGCATGGGGTTTTCAATTCTCAATTGAATCTATCTGTTGAGTTGGGCATAGGGTCTTATTTATAGACTGACTGTGATCCAGCTTCTCTTATTCCCAACCAATCATAACCCTTTGTAAAATTAGATCTAAATCTGATTGGTGGAAATAGAGACCCCTGGATTCCTACTTAGAGGGTGCCTAAGACCAGATAAAGTTGGCTCTTAGAAGAACTCTAATTGGAATCCAGAAAGGAGATGGAGTCCTTGTCCAACAAGGACTCCTAGGCACCTCCAACTTGGGCACACGCCTAGGGTGGCGTGCGTCCTTCTTCTTGCTAGGTTTTGGTAGGGGGACAGGCCCCCACCAGCTCTCCAATAGGTGCATGACATGTGGTCAAAAGTCAAAGTGTCAATGTCAACGTTTGACCAGTCAAAGGTAGACTTTTGACAAAGTCAAAGAACAAGAAATGGCAGGTGACCAAAAATGGGTAGTAATGTCTTTAAAATAAAACAACATATTCTGACTTGGACAACCTCCAGTCAGACCATATGAAGGCCTCTGTTTGAGCACAAATCTTTTGGCTTAGACAGGACAACTTTTTATGAATAGCAAAAGAGAACTTAGGTTCAATCGAGTGCTAGCACGATTTCTTGAACCTAATTGAATCTCATATCAGATCAATTGAACTAGATCAGTTCAATTGATGATCACCAAATTCAAACCGTTGTTTGTGTGACGCCAGTTAGGTTCAATTCTGTATGGTAATGGATATGTCATGATCTCTATCATCGACATCATCGAAACTCCTTTCGATGGATTCAGAACTCTTCTGATTCGAATAGCTAGAATGATCGATCATCTAAATCATTCTAATTGCTCCAAAATCCACCAGTGACACCTAGCAGTATATGGTGCAACCCATCAGAGCTGAATGCGAATCTTTTGGTGCAACTACCTGTGTGATCAGTTCTTCTATCTTGAGCCCCGATCAGATTAGGGTTTAGTGAACTCGTCACCTAGTCTCTGTCATATGATGTAATAATTCAATTCGAGTCCAATGTGAAAATCTAAATAGAAACTCTTTCTATTATTTTCACTCTGCCATGGCCATGGGCTTCTGGATTTGATTCTCACGATTATCATAGGGGCTGCTCCTCTACCACCGAGGTAGATAGATTCCATCTTGATGCCATCCAGTTCCTATATATGGAACATGCTATAGCAACATACACCTCAGGGTTCGATATGGCTAGAAGATCGAGTAATGGTGTAGTCAAACTATAACACCCTCAAAGGTGAACTACCGATGCACCTTAGGTCAAAGAACCAGACACACTACTGCAGCATCTTCAGTCATTGATGAGAAGGTAGAACTCCTAATGACACTCGAGGTGGTCAGCTCAGTGCCCTCGTTCTCTAACGAGTACTATACTCTCGGCTCCGGTGTCTCCACAACCGTAGACTCAAGACTCATCTACTAAAGAGAAGCGATTGTACACCAACCTTTCGGATCAATCACCATCCTCGTGATGATCCTATGGTTGGGTTTAATTTATGAGTTAACAATGATTATTCATGTCTTAAATTTTCAACTCTTGAAAATATGAATTATCATTACCATTAACTCAAAGGATGTATCACAGACACTAAATACACATATATGATAGAAAATAACCCATTTATTGCTTTTAGTCAAAATTACAATTTTGCCCCTAGAAGTGTATTACAAGTGTCAGCCAATTCTGGCTTCTAGGGCACATATATCTAACACAAACTTCTCTAAACCTACCTTCAACCCATTGTTCTTCATGATCAAACCAAATTAAAAATAGAAACAGGTAGATCTGAAAATTATCTTGACCAGAGATGATGGACAACAACCCTTAGACCTAGAGAAAAGCCTTAAATCTAAACCTCGCTGCTAATCTCTGCTGAAACCTAATCTTTTTCCTCCTTCATGCTCAACCAGGCTCTAATACCAAATTATTGGGAATAATTAACAGTTTTGATACCAAATATTATACCAATAGCTACTCGAAACCATAATCATAGATCTGATCTCTTACGTGAACCTAGGTGTTAGTCCAGCAAACTAAAGAAGATTTAAGAAAGAAGGTAAAAAGGAATGGAGCCTCAGATTTTGGTGTTGGAACAAGAGAGAAGAGAGTTAGGAAGAAAAGCTCAATTACATTCCACTCTCTTATTGTAAAAGTTACAGTACCTGGATTTATATATCCTATGAATTTTTGTTATACCCACATGAATCCTAATAAAACGCAAAACCTAGCTAAAAAACTCTCCTAGGCTAATCCAATACATGAAAGCACTCATCGAGTCCATGTATCCCCATGTCTCCCATGCTCTCATCTTCTGGATCTAAACTCGGCCCATACATGAGTTAGTCTCCTTAAGATCTTATAAATTAGGCCTTAAGATCCTTGGATAAACCTAAAACCTAGCCCAAATAGAAATCCATCTAGTTTTGGTTCGCACACCAATGTCAAACTTGCTCAAAAGTCGAGCTGGTTCGACTATGTTCTTG
>QRFJ01005391.1:0-27670 GCA_006176705.1 Cocos nucifera | reverse complement strand
CTATATCAGGTCGTGTACATAGCATGGCATACATGAGGCTCCCTATTGCAGAAGCATAAGGGATCTTGCTCATGCGTTCTATTTCCTCAGGTGTGCTGGGGCACATCTTCTTGGAAAGATGAATACCATGTCTGAAGGGTATTAATCCCCTCTTAGAGTTTTCCATACTAAACCTCTTTAGTACTTTCCTCTATGTACATCTTCTGTGAAAGTCCTAGCATCCTATTCGGTCTATCCCTATAGACCTTAATTCCTAGAATAAAGGATGCTTCACCTAGGTCTTTCATGGAGAATTCCTTGGACAACCACATCTTGACTGATGTCAACATGGGAATATCATTCCCAATAAGGAGGATGTCATCCACGTACAATACGAGGAAGACAACAGCGCTCCCACTGACCCTTTTGAAAACACATGGTTCCTCTTCATTTTTGATGAAACCAAACTTTTTGATCACATCATTGAAACGAGTGTTCCAGCTCCGAGATGCTTGCTTAAGTCCATATATGGACCTTTGCAGCTTGCAAACCTTGTGATCAGTATCACTGGATGTGAAACCTAGCGGCTGTTCCATATAGATATCTTCCTCAAGATATCCATTTAGGAATGCCGTTTTCACGTCCATTTGCCATATTTCATAATCGAAATAGGCTGCAACAGCAAGCAATGTGCGGATGGATTTTAGCATAGCTACTGGGGAAAAGGTATCCTGATAGTCAATGCCTTCGCGTTGACTATAACCTTTTGCCACCAAGTCTAGCCTTGAATGTCTCCACATTCCCATCTGCACCAATCTTTCTCTTGAAGATCCATTTACACCCAATAGGTACTATACCTTCTGGTGGATCTACCAAGGTCCAGACTTGGTTTGAGTGCATCGAGTCAATTTCTGACTTGCATTGCCTCTAGCCATTTCTCGGAGTCGATATCTGATATCGCCTCGTTGTAGGTTTTGGGATCATCACCATGAGCACCATTACCTACGAGGAACATTTCCTCTACATCCTCTGAAATAATACCTAAGTATCTTTCAGGGGGACGGGAAACTCTTTCCGATCTACGAGGTGGAGGAGGTAGTGTTCTTATTGGCTCAACCTGATTTGGTTCCACTTGGTCCTTAGCTCATTCTGCTTGTGAGACTTTCTCATCAAGCTTGATCTGCTTTCCAATGCCGCTATCTTGAATAAACTATTTTTCAAGAAAGATGGCATGTCGACTCACAATCACATTGTGGTCTTCTGGAATGTAGAAATAGTATCCTAATGACTCTTTAGGATATCCTATGAATCGAGCTCTGAAGGACCTAAACTCTAACTTGTCCGCTTGTTGTCTTTTGACATGAGCCGGACAACCCCAAATTCTGAGATGACTCAGACTTGGTTTCTTACCGTGCCATATCTCATACGGTGTGGTAGGAACGGTTTTAGAGGGAACCCTATTCAGTAGATAGATTGAAGTTAACAATGAGTGTCCCCAAAGAAAATCAGGGAGGTCTGTGAAGCTCATCATGGATCGAACCATATCCAATAGAGTCCGATTTCTCCGTTCTGAAACCCCGTTGAGTTGAGGTGTTCCTGGTGGAGTCCATTGAGAGACTATGCCATTTTCCTTAAGATAGTCTAGGAATTCCCGGCTAAGGTATTCACCTCCTCGATCTGATCGAAGAACCTTAATGGGTTTTCCAGTTTGTTTTTCTACTTCATGTCTGAATTCTTTGAACTTTTCAAAAGCTTCAGACTTGTGTCTCATAAGATACACATACCCATACCTAGACAGATCATCGGTAAAGGTAATGAAGTAGACAAAATTGCCTCTAGCCGGCACATCAAATGGGCCGCACACATCAGTATGTACTAGGGCAAGGAGATCTGTGGCCCTCTCCCCATGTCCAACAAAAGGGAGTTTAGTCATTTTGCCTTGAAGACAAGATTCACAAGTTGGATATGACTCAAAAGTCAATGGACTCAATAGCCCATTTTTCTCCAATTTGTTGATCCTATCTTCTGCTATATGACCTAATCTCAGGTGCCATAGATATCTGTCGTTTGGACTATCCCTAGGTCGTTTGGCATTCACGTTTTGCTCGATAGTTAGAACAGGTACATCAATATGTAGCTGATAAAGACCATTAATAAGGAAACCATTTGCAATTTTATTTCTTTCATAAAGAATGTTACAATGGTCCTTAAAGAAGGTGATCACATAACCTTCTTGTGCTAAGCATGAAACAGAAATCAAATTCCTGCTAGCTGCAGGCACAATAATAACAGTCTTTTAAAACTAAGTCTAAACCAGATGGTAATCGAAGAGGGTATGTTCCCACGGCTACTGCAGCAACTCTTGCTCCATTACCGATGCGTAGGATCATGTCTCCATCCCTCAGCCTCCTGCTATCCTCAAGACCCTGCATAGAAGTGCACAGATGAGCACTAGAACCAGAGTCAAGCACCCAACTGGATGCAGAAGAAACCGTAAGGTTAGACTCAATAACGAGCATACCTCCAGAAGGACCTTCCTTCTTGTTCTTCAGGGTGGCCAGGTAAGTAGGGCAGTTCCGCTTCCAATGGCCGTCGCTGTTGCAATGGAAACACTTTCCTTTGCCATCGGCCTTTTTCTTCGATTCTGCCTTCTTCTTCTTTGATCCTTCCACCTTTTGCTTTTTCACAGACTTCTTTTTCTTTCCATAAGACTTTCTTTTGGAAGAAGTCCGTTCCATAGCAAGAACTGAGCCTTTAGAACCTTTCATAGAAAGCTCAGCGGTAACCAGCATATTCATTAACTCGGCCAAGGAATTTCTGAAGTTTATGCATGTGGTAATTCATGATGAATTGCCCATATGCATCAGTCAAGGATTGCAGAATAATATCGTTCTGCAGGTCCAAGTCCAACTTCACACCGAGCTTCTCAAGCTCTTCCATGTCCTTGATCATTGTCAGACAGTGATCTTGGACTGACTGCCCATCACGCATCTTAGCCTTAAAAAGTCATTTTGTGACTTGATATTTGGCTGCGCGACTCTGTTCACCAAACATCTCCTGCAGGTGAGCCAACATTTGGCGAGCAGTCCCGATATCCTCATGTTGGCGCTGGAGCTCATCAGACATCGAGCCCAACATGTAATATCTGGCCTTATTATCTTCGTCAATCCATTTTTCCAGAGACGCTCTCTGTTCAACAGATGGACGGGCTGGTAATGTGGGAGGGTCCTGGTCCAAAACATGGGTTAACTTCTCGGAACCCAAAATAATTTTGTAGTTCCTGAGCCAATCTTTATAATTGGGTCCAGTCAGTCTATGTGTGTCCAGGATACGTGCCAATGGGTTGGACGCAGACATTTTCCTGTAGAGAGTCAAAGATTCTAGTTAGATACTGTAATTTTGACTTGACCAATTTGTTTAGGGATTTTATTTTTAAACAAATTAGCTCCCACTATTTTCTCGGATCCCTACACTCCCTCTGTAGAGATGCGAAAATCTCCACGATTAATGATTTCTAGTGGGTGGTGCGGTCTCACCAACTGACTCATCACCTCACCTAACAGTTATTGGTGATGGGTTAGCCAATGAGTGAACAACTCTTGTTCAATGATTCTCTAATCATGGTGCACCCAAACTTGGTCTCTAATTCATGAATCTCACCGTATCCGGAATATTGATCCACTCCTTAGTTAAGTCAGACCCACCATTTGCATAGACTGGGTTCCTAATTGAGTCTCTCACCGTATCCGAAATATTGAGCCCAACTCATCCTCCAGCCCATAGCATCCAATGCCTAATAGACATGGTTGCATCTTCCCGGTGCAACTGAGCCACTGTATCCAGCCGAGAACAATCAACCCCGGGAAGGGCCCGCACATCTACAATGGTGGAAGACCTCAGACTTAATCTTTTCTTAGGGAGAATTGATTCAGGTCTCATTAAACTAGACTTGGCTTAGTCATAACAATTATGACTAACCTAGTGGCATGGGTTAGCTCGGATTATTGACCACCTCAGATCAGAACTGTGTCAACAGATATGGCCAGGTAAGTGAGACCGGTGGAAGGAATATGCCATTAACTCGTACAAGAACGCATTCAGGTCGAGTAGCTTCCAATTAAAAACCAGTCGGTCGTCTATGCCAAACTTACCTTAGACACCAAATTGTTGAGTCAGAACCAATTGGGTTAGCCTACAATCCAGACTCTAACCTCTGAGCCTAATTAGGTCTTGCTTGATCGTGACTCGATCTTGACCCAGACTTAATCCTATTAGGCTGGTCAATTTAAGCATTGTTGATCCCATCTAACCAACTCTTGATTCGGTTTGATCAACCGCTTAGACCTAATTGAGCTACCCAAGCCCGAACCCAGTATTATGAATATGTCTTAGATCTGAAATTCTCAATTTTAGACCTAATTAATATTCCATAAACTTAATTCTTAATTAAGTAGGGTTCATAAACAAAATATGCACAATAAATCCTAGGGTTTCAGGATCTAGGGTTTTGCAGAAAGTAAGTTTTGGGTTTCTGATTAAGGACGAACACGCAGCACCCCTACACATCATAAGAACACCCCATCGAATGGGAAGAGAGGGCCTTTAAACCCTTCTTCGTTCTTATGACCGGACGGCCAAGAGGAACGCCTTAATCAGGAACATTCAATACTATAAAACAATATCAGATCTATATCATATATCTCATATATAAAGTAGATCTAATCATGGCATATTTTGCATACATCTCATGTATCATAATCATGCATGTTTTCAGATCTAAATTATCTCATAATAATCTAAAAAATTAGATTTAAATTGATCTAATCAAAATAAATTCTAATCTAGACAATTATGTAGAACTATTCTACAACTAGTCTAGACATGCATCAATCATATCTCATATGATATTCAAAAATTAAATAATTTTTATTTGCTATTTTTTCAGATGTTATTATAACACTTATAATATCAAAAAATAGTAAATAAAAAGATCTAAAATATGATTTAATCAGATTAAATCAAAAACATGCAAGAACTATTCTATAGAACTATTCTATTCTAGAACTAGTCATGCATATCTTCTAATCTTAGATCCAAATTCATTTAATTTTAATTTTTTCTGATTTCAGATCTGATCACATCTCATGTGACATCTGAAATCACTTTATTTTCTAATTAAAATAAATTTAAAATCAGATCTAAATAATTTAGAACCATGGCTCTGATACCAGTTGAAGGGAAATCCTGATTTCCCGGTCCAGGTTCGTTCAGATCTGATCAGATCAAGAGATATATTTCAAAAATTTTTCTCTTGATCCCAATCAGATCTTGATATGTTTTAGATCTGATTCTTATTATTTTAATAAAATAAAATAAAATAAGATAAATTAAATCAAATTTAATTTACCTGATTTGGGTAATCCTATTACCCTGTTGATGATCCTGTTTGCAGCGGAAGGTTCTGGATCTTAGCCACGCAAGCGCCTGGCCTCTACCGGTATCCACTCGGGTTGGATCTGGAGATCCTCTTCTTCTCTATCACACCTCCAAAAATTCAGATCTGGATCTGATCTGGAGGATCTTCAAAACTCCTTTTGAAGATCAGCAGTCGTCCTTTGCAGCAGTGCAGCCTTCTTCTTTTGATCGCCTTTCTTTGATCTGGAATCGCACCAACCTAAGGTCCAAAACTCCTTTTGGACGTGGAGAGGAGAAGGAGGAGAAGTTTATGGCATGGAGGAAGGAGGGGAGAGGCAGCCTTGGGGCATGGGAAATCTCTATTCTAATTGCATTCTTTTAATCTGAGTTGGGCGCAGGGTCTTATTTATAGACTAAGCGTGATCCAACTCCTCTTCCTCTCAACCAATCACAACCCTTTGTGAAATCAGATCTAAATCTGATTGGTGGGAATAGAGTCCCCTGGATTCCTCCTTAGAGGGCGCCTAAGACCAGTCAAAGTTGGATTCTTAGAAGAACTCTAATTGGAATCCAAAAAGGGAGGATGGAGTCCTTGTCCAACAAGGACTCCTAGGCGCCTCCAACTTGGGCACACGCCTAGGGTGGCGTGCGCCCTTCCTCCTTGCCAGGTTCTGGCAGGGGGACAGGCCCCCACCAGCTCTCCAATAGGTGCATGACATGTGGCCAAAAGTTAAAGTGTCAATGGTCAACATTTGACCAGTCAAAGGTAGACTTTTGACCAAAGTCAAAGAACAAGAAATGGCAGGTGACCAAAAATGGCAGGTAATGTCTTACAAATAAGACAACCTTTTCTGACTTGGACAACCTCCAGTCAGACCATATGAAGGCCTCTGATTGAGCACAAACTCCTTTGGCTCAGTCAGGACAACTTATTTATGATAGCAAAAGAAGAACGTTAGGTTCAATCGAGTGCTAGCACGATTTCCTTGAACCTAATTGAATCTCATTCAGATCAATTGAACTAGATCAGTTCAATTGATGATCACCAGATTCAAACCCTTGTTTGTGTGACCCAGTTAGGTTCAGTTCTGTATGGTAATGGGATATGTCATGATCTCTATCATCGACATCATCGAAACTCCTTTCGATGGATCAGAACTCTTCTGATTCGAACAGCTAGAATGATCGATCATCTAAATCATTCTAATTGCTCCCAAAATCCACCAGTGACACCTAGCAGTATATGGTGGCAACCCATCAGAGCTGAATGCGAACCTCTTGGTGCAGCTACCTGTGTGATTAAGTTCTTCTATCTTGAGCCCCGATCAGATTAGGGTTAAGGTGAACTCGTCAAACCCTAGTCTCTGTCATATGATGTAATCATTCGATTCGAGTCCAATGTGAAAATCTAAATAGAAACTCTTTCTATTATTTCACTCTGCCATGGCCATGGGCTTCTGGACTTGATTCTCATGATTCATCATAGGGCTGCTCCTCTACCACCGAGGTAGATAGATTCCATCTTGATGCAATCCAGTTCCTACAATGAACATGCTATAGCCAACATACACCTCAGGGTTCCATATGGCTAGGAGACCGAGTAATGGTGTAGTCAAACTATAACACCCTCAAGGTGAACTGCCGATGCATCTCAGGTCAAAGAACCAGACACACTACTGCAGCATCGAGTCAGTCATTGACGAGAAGGTAGACTCCCTAATGACTACTCGAGGTGGTCACGCTCAGTGCCCTCGTTCTCTAACGAGTACCTGTACTCTCGCTCCGGTGTCTCCACACCGTAGACTCAAGACTCATCTACTAAAGAGAAGCGATCGTACACCAACCTTTCGGATCAATCACCATCCTCGTGATGATCCTATGGTCGGGAGCTGTTTATGAGTTAATAATGATTATTCATGTCTTAAATTTTCAACTCTTGAAAATATGAATTATCATTACCATTAACTCAAAGGATGTATCACAGACACTAAATACATAATTATGATAGAAAATAACCTATTTTATTAATTATAGTCAAAATTATAATTTTGCCCCTAGAAGTGTATTACAAGTGTCAGCCAATTCTGACTTCTAGGGCACATATATCTAACACATACATCAGTATGTACTAGACCTAAGAGCTCATTGGCTCTCTCACCTTTTCCAGTAAAAGGTGACTTGGTCATTTTACCAAGAAGATAGGACTCATATGTTGAAAGTGATTCACAATCATTGACTTCGAGGATTTTCTCTTGAGTCAACCTATTTATCCTGTTCTTGTTTATATGACCTAGCCTACAGTACCATAAGTAGATATCTGATACATTATCTAATCTAGGGTGCTTGCCAGTAGAATAGATTATATTAATAGGTTGTGATAACATATGTACACCATTGTTCAATTGTTCATAGAAAGCAGTAACACCATTCATAATGACATTACAAACTCATTTCTTTATTGAAATTTTATAATTATTCATGGCCAAAAGGCCTACAGAAATGATATTTAAAAGAAAAATAGGATAGAAATGACAATCACTAAGAACAACGATATGAGATTCAAATACAAGTTTCAAAATTTCTAAAGCTAGAACTGAAACTGGTCTTCTATCTCCAACATTTAGGTATCTCTCATCTTGCTCGAATCTTCTACTGACATGCAACCCCTACAATGAATTGCAAATATGGTAAGGGCTATCGGTATCAATACCTAGTCAATAATATCATAAATAAACAAATTGCAAGGAGTTATCATATAAATACCTTGCCCAGCAATAGCTTGCTTCTTTCTTTGGCTGATCGGATCTAGGGAGGTAATGTACTGAGGACAGTTTCTTTTTCAGTGCCCCCACTTCTTGCAAAAAAAGTGTTTGCTTGACACTTATCGGGCTTGATCTTTCTGATCTGATCCTGCACTAATGTCCCAGTCTGAACTTGCACCTTCTTTGTTTTCTTCTTCTTGTTCTTCTTTTCTTTCCTAAAGGATCGAGAACCAGAAGACAAACTTTCCACTAAATTCACCGACTCTTTATGGAGCTGGTGATCCTTCTCAAAGTTCTAAAGTAACCCCAGTAAGCCATGATAATTTACTTCAGGCTTTGTCATTCTATAATGAGTAAGAAAAGGGAGATAGAACTTTGGCAGCAAGTTCAGTATTGCATCTTTCCCAAGTTGTTCATGCAAGGAAAAGCCAAGTTTGCTCAAGCGCTCTATCAGCTCGATCATATATAGTATATGATCAGTGACAGAGGCTCCATCCCGCATTCTAGCGTTGAAGATGGCACAACTAGTCTTGTGCCTCTCAATGTCATCGGGTGTGCCAAAAAGAATCCTCCAACACTTGGAGCATTTCATTTGGCTAAGCTATCTCAAACCTATGACTGAACTCATCGCTCATCACAGCCAGCATAGTATAGGGCACCATGGTTCGATCACTAAGCCACTTCTAATAAGTATCTCTGACTGTTCCACGTGCATTGCCAGCTGGCTCCTCAGGTGCAGGATCCATTAGCACATATAGAATCTATTCATGCTCCATAACAATATTCAACTTTCAATACCAGCTACCAAATTTCAATCCCACCAATTATCATTGTCCAACAATGATCAGAATGATAGAAAAGTGGCCATATCTGCATAAATGAAAATCAAAATCTAATTAGTAATTGATTCATTAAATCTAAAGATTTGGATTTTAATCAAAAGATTTCTTCCATAATTTTATTCGAATTGGTAGCCTCTACCTCCAATTCGAGGAATTATCCTAATTCCTTAGTGGGTACTAAAATCCACATAAATTGTACGCGAGCCCAACTTTGGTTGGCCCACCCATGTATATCTAAGGATAGGTTCATAACCAATTATTTCCTCAAACAATTTTCAGTAATTAAATTTTGCCCGAGGCCCTAATCAATTGGCTTTGGTCTTCTCAAAAAATGGTCCACTTAGGTCCAACCATTAACATGACCATACTTGGCCCATCCAACCAATGAATGATGAGGCCTAACTTTGGTTGGCCCACTTGACCACCATTTAGAAAGATGTATCTAAGAGATCATATAATAAATGATAATTCCATCAATCGATAAGTACCAGGCCTTTGGGCCTCCAATGATTATCCAACTGATGGACTCATTATCATCCACTTTAATGGGAGGCTATGTTCTAGTTATCATATAACTATTTCATTTTAGGGACCTAATAATTTTAGAGGATTTAATTTATAGAAGCGAGTAGGTCAGATTAACCAGCTTGTCATGATTCTTCCACTAACTTCATCAAGTTAGCTTAAGGGAGATCATTAATAGGCTGATCTAGGAGCACCTAAATCAGTCAAATTGATTTACCTAGCTAACATGGGTCAGCTCAAATAGTTAAGCAATCTGATCAAAACATAATCTCACCAAGAGTCCAGGTAAATTTAATCAGTGGAAGGGTCTGCCAGGCTTGCCTTAGACACCATTAGAAATGGTCAGATAAGCGAACTACCAATTAAAAACCACTGGTTTGATTTATCTTAGACATCAACTAGTTTAATTAGTTTCAATTAGATCAACCTAATAGTTCGTGCTAGACCGCGTAGCCAAGAATCAAGTCCATCTTGGGTCTTGTTAAAGATATGGACTTGACCAACTATAACTATTGCAATTGATCTAGAGAATTCTTGACCTAATCTAAGATGATAATTTATTAGATTTAGTTAATTCTCTAATTAAGTCCATTCTTTAATCTAACCCTAGGTCTAACCCAATTAATAGACCTAATCCGTACTAACCCATTAACCTAATGTGTTATGATTCGTGTCATAGGATCTTTAATTTACAATCCTAGAACCTAATCAAACAACTTCTTAATTCTTAATTAAGTTTAGGATTGAGGGTTGGGGTTTGGCTTTTTAAAAATAGTTTTCATATTTATAAAATATTTTTACAACATGGTTCTATCAACCAAGTTGCATGTCTGATTCATAATCAATATGCAAGTAACATAAACATGAATCTACTTTAGATCTAATCTAAACAGATTCATGTAATTAAAATAGTTTCAATAATAATCAATCATAAATCTTCCTAGATCAAATCTAACATATTTATGAAGATTAAAATTAGATTAAAATATTTTTAATTAGATTATAAAATCTCTTAGATCTAATTTAAAATTTTATAATCAATATTTTAAATCAGCACATACTAGGACAACCTATTCACTATAAGGGATAAACCTTATAGTAGGACAATCTTATGACAGTCCGTGTAATCTAAAATATTTTATTTTTAGATCTAAAATTATTTTAAATATATTAAATTATAAATAAAATTAGATTAAATTTAATAAAATTATGATTAGAGTCAGATCATCACGAACTAGGACAACCTATTTACTGTAAGGGGTAAACCTTACAATAGGACAATCTTTTAGTAGTTCGTGAGATCTAAATTTTTTTTTTAAAATTTTAAATTTAATAATTAAATTATAAATTAGATCTAATCTAAAAAATAATCTAAATATGCATAAAAATCATATAATAACAACCTCACTCTGATACCAATTGAAGGAACTAGATCTAGGATTTTATAGGTAGATCATGAAAACTTTTTTAAGATCTTACAGCAGAAGATTTAAGTAAATAAAATATTTATTTAAATAAATATATAAATAACTTGATCTTAGATTTATTATATGATCAAGATATGATAATAAATTAAAAATTAAAATTAAATAAGAAAGTAAAAGATTGATCAAATCAATCTAGATCTATACTACATCAAATATAAGTATGAAGTTAATAGATCAGATCTATTATCTGAGCAAGTTAGATGTTCTAACTTGCTGATCTAGGCTTGAGGATGAAGTCATGAGCCGCACACATGTCCGACCTCTAGGAGTCATCCACACGAGTCTACGATCTTTGATCTGAAGTTCGATGCAGGAAATCAGCACGGCATGCTAGTACTGTGCTGATTCTTCTTCAATGGTCGATCCGATGCTCCCTTCTTCAAAATTTAAACTCTCCAAAATATGAGAAAGAAGATGAGAGTTTACTGATCTGAGACTTTCTCAGAAAAAACTCAAAAAAAGTAGGAGAGATTGAAAATAAAACAGCCCTAGAAGAAGACACTCTTCTTCTTCTCTTTTCTCTCACCTAGACACCTAGTTTGGTGCCTATGGAACCTACATGCCCAAGGATCCTCTTCCTCTGATTTATGCACACCCAAAACCTCTCCTAAAACTCTACATTTTATGAAAAAATTAGAATAAAATTCATCCAATAAATAGAGAAAAAGAAGAGTCCAAGTTAGATCAAAATCCTAGACTAGGAATATCCAAACATGGAAAGTTGTTGGGGCGCCCAACTCTTAGGTGCCTCCTCCACAATTATTGGCATGGATCAGAAAGAGAGGGTGCATAAAAAAGGATATTATTTTTATGGAATAAGAGAAGAATTAATTAAAAGAGGGGGCGACACTCAAGAGAAGGTATTTTGGTCGATATGGATTCTATCTCATAGAATCCTAAGCAAAACTAACTCCTCTTTTGACTTGGTCTTCCAATAAATTGCCTTATGAGCAATAATATCCAGTCGAGCTTCTCTCTGTCGCTATAAGGACCTCAGCATCTTAATACAGCAACCATTAGTCAACACACAGGCGATCTCGGAGACATCTGAACCCCAACTATTAAATCTCAATAGACTGGCATGTCTTGATAACGGACACTATCCTCTATAACAAACTCCACATGGCCCCGAACGGCCCACTACCAGGCAATTATGGTGTCACCATCAGTTTATTATAGGCTCCACTTATATAAGAGACCCACCAGATATGTTTTCTCTCTAAGCTCAAAATTCTACTCAAAATATCTTTAAGTACTCCATTTCTATTGGCCAGAAGAGCTAACTTGATATTTGGAGGGTCCTGCTGGAGCCACCACCCCTGACTCCAAATAGGACTTTATTTTGCAGGTCACCAATGGTGACCTAGTCTTCTCTAGCTCCAGCTCCGTTCCAGTGTCAACCAGATTCTACACTAATAGATGTTCAAGGTCAGCTCCCTTGAAGTTAAGCTCAACACAGCAAAAGAAAAAATTTAGCTATTGAAAGGGAGCTCGCAATGGTCTTCTGATAAGGCACGATATGATTGGAATTGGTGAAGGAGATTTTTCAAGCTTTAGAAACAACTTCATGACACCAAGGCTTGGCACAACAATTATAGATTAGGCTGGATGGAGAAAATATCCAGACTCGAACGTGAGCTTAAGGTAGCCAAGGATGAGGTGACTCATCTTTAGAAGCAATTAGCCGATAGTCAGCAGGCTGGTGCAAGCAGAGAGTCAGAGCATATCTTTTCCTTGATGAAGATCATGGGTGACCTTTCCAAGATCATTGGAAAAGAAAAGGCTAAAGTATAATGATTTAAGATTTAGCTAACTTATGAGCAACAAGCTGTTAACGATACGGAGGCTGAGTTGGCGGTCCTAAGAAGACAGTTGCAAGAGTCTAAGGATTATTGCCATCGAGCTAAGAAGTTGTTTGGGAAGTGCTTGTTGAAGAGGAAGGAACTAGAAGAAGAAGTTGTTAACTTGAAGCAGTCTTTCAAAATGGCTGGGGTTGGTAGCCCAAAGTCTGAAGAATTTGGGCCTTCTTAAGACTTCATCCTTCTCCCCTTTTATTTTTATAACTGGTCTTGCTTTACCAATCTCCCTATGTTTTGAATTCTGGTTTTTAATGAAATGAGTTTTTCTTTAGTTGTTCTTCCGTGCTACTCGAGCTTGATTCTGTTAGTTCTTCATTTTCTTTGCTTTATCTATTGAAAAGATATCTTCCTCCTATCTTAAATAATCAAGGGTCTTCCTTTGTGTCAGGACGAGATCCTCCTCCTATTCTTTACATGATTGACCTTTATTTTTGTTAGGGCGAGGTCCTCCCTCTGTCCCTAACAAGGCCATTAGGGCATGAATGGGCCATTGAAAGGGCCTCTCTCCTCCTTCAATCTTATATAATTGGAGGTCTTTCTCCATGTCAGGACGAGATTCTCCTCCTATTCCTGACATGGTTGGTCTTTATTTTTATTAGGACGAGGTTCTCCTCCTATCCCTAGCAAGACCATTGAGGCACGAATGGGCCGTTGATAGGGCCTCTCCTCTCCTCCTATCTTATATAATTGAAGGTCTTCCTCCATGCCAGGACGAGGTCCTCCTTCTATTCCTGACATGGTTGGCCTTTATTTTTGTTAGAATGAGGTCCTCCTCTTATCCCTAACAAGACCATTAGAGCATAAATGGGCCGTTGAAAGAGCCTCTCCTCTCCTTCTATCTTATATAATCATAGGTCTTCCACCGTGCTAGGATGAGGTCCTATTCCTGACACAGTTGGCCTTTATTTTTGTTAGGACGAGATCCTCCTCTTGTCTCTAACAAGGCCATTGGGGCACAAATGGATCATTGAAAGGACCTCTCCTCTTCTCCTATTTTATATAATCGGAGGTCTTCCTCCATGCCAGGATAAGGTCCTCCTCCTGTTCCTAACATGATTGGTCTCGTTTAATGATGAAGTTCAGAAAGTCATTTTCTGTCATCATAATTTTACACCACGGACAAAGATATTAAAGTAAAGGAATTTAATTGGAATAGAATCATTGATAGTACATTCACAGGTTCTCCGAGTTTCATAGTCATGGAAGATCAGCTCCTCCAAGCTCTTTTAGGTAATAAGTATTGGGCTGGATGACCATCTTGATTTCAATGGGCCTTTCTAATTAGGGGTGAGCTTTCCTTGATTTTGAGGTTGTGAGATGGCCGCTCGTCGAAGTACCAAGTTTCCTACTTTAAATGCTTTGCCTCTAACCCTGAAATTATAGTAGCAGGCCACTTTCTGCTAGTAGGCCGCCATTTGAATTTGAGCCTCTTTTTGTTTTTCCTCCAACAAGCCAAGGTTAGCCCTAAGGTCCTATGAGTTGCGTTGTTCATTGAAGGCCACAATCCGTGCTGATGGTAGTTTGAGCTCTATCGGGATGACTGCTTCTATTCCGAAGGCTAAGGCAAATGGAGTCTCCCTAGTTGGCAATCTTTGGATAGTTCAGTATGCCCAGAGTATGTGATAAAGTTTGTCCACTCAAGTTTTTTTTGCTCTTTCGAGTCTTGCTTTAATACCTTGTAGCAGGGTCCTATTGGTTACCTCAGCCTTATTGTTTGTCTGCGGATGGGCTACTGATATAAAATTATAGGAGATATTCAAGTCTTCACAAAATTTGATAAATTTTGTTTCAGCAAACTATCGCCCATTATCTATTATAAGAGTTCAAGGTGGGCCGAATCTACAAACAATTGACTTCCAGATGAAGTCCTACACCTTTGCTTCCATGATTTTTGCTAGGGGTTTGGCCTCCACCCATTTTATAAAGTAATCAATTACCATCAGAAGAAACTTTTGCTATCTGGATGCCATGAAAAAGAGCTTGAGTATGTCCATTCTCTATTATGCAAATGGCCATGGGGCTCTCAAAGGGGGAAGCTTAGAGGCTGGTTGTCTTTGAATATTTGCATTCTTTTAACATCGATCACATTTTCTGACATACTCTATAAAATCATGGTACATTATCAACCAATAGTGGTCCTACTGAAGTAGTTTGTGAGATAGGAATCTAGTCTCCAGATGACTTTTGCAGATTTCTTCATGCACTTTTCATAATGCAAAATTAGCCTCAGAAGGTTGGAGATATTTCAAGCGTAGTAAAGAATACGACCTTTTATATAACTTGCCTTCATATAGAACATACTAGGAGATTTGATTTCTAAGTTTTTGACATTCTTTTGGATTGTAAGGAAGAACTCTATCCTTGAGATAAGCAACTAATGGATCGATCAAGCTGAGCTCATGGTCGACCTGTATTATGGACTGCGGCTCCTCCAAACTTGGGTATTTTAGAATTTCAAAGAAGACCTCCTTAGGCATTTCAGTTGGAGCCAATGTAGCCAATTTAGATAGAAGGTCGATCCTAGTATTTTCTGCTCTCAGAATCTACTTGATGTCAAAATTGCTAAAAGCAGAAGTAAGATTATTCACTTTCTCGAGATACTTCATCATACTTTTCTCTCGAGCTTCATAATTACCACTAACTTATTCCACCATCAATTGGGAGTCACTGTAAGCTTGGAATCGATCTACTTCTAATTCTTTGACTATTTTCAACCTCATGATTAGAGCTTTATATTTTGCCCCATTGTTTATTATAGAAAATTCAAAACATAGTGCATATTCAACAATAACTCCCTCCGGGTTAACCAAGATCACCCCAGTGCCTGCCCTTGAAGCATTGGATAAACCATCCACATACAGCATCCAGAAGCCTTTAGGGAGGTCTGTTCTTTCTTCATGAGAGCTTGGCTGCAATCATGGAATACTGATTTCATTCTGCTCGAGTTTGATCTCATTCAGAATAGTACACTCCACTATGAAATCTATCAATATTTGAGCCTTGATTGATGACTGAGGTTGGAAGTTGATCTCAAACTCCATAAGCTCGATTGTCCATTTTGTGGTTCTTTGGGAGGCATCTGTTCGATGAAGAACTACCTTGATTGGTTGATCAATAAGAAGAGTTATAGTATGCCCTTAGAAGTAAGGTCGGAGTCTCCAGACTGTAATCAGTAAAGCATAAGTTAGTTTTTCTAACTTAGTATACCTGATCTCAGCATCCCTCAGGATCTGATTTATATAGTAGATTAGCCATTGAACTTTTGCTTCTTCTTTGACTAAGACTATTGTAAGGGCCGCTGGGGAGACTGTCAGGTACAAAAATAATTCTTCTCCAAATTTGGGCTTTGCCAATAATAGATGAGCCGAGGTAGTTCTTGAGTTCTTCAAATGCTTGTTGACATCCGATGGTCCAGCAGAAGTTCTTTGGCTGTTTGAAAACTTGGAAGAAGGGCATTCATCATTTGGCTGACCTTGAGATGAAGCAGTTCAGAGCCACCACCTTTTCTATTAGGCGCTAAACTTTCTTTATTGATTTTAGGATAGTCATCTCTTGAATGGCCTGAATCTTCTCCAAATTTGCTTTGATTCTATGTCTCAACACCATGAACCCCAAGAACTTCCCTAAAGTCATGCCGAATGCGCACTTGGTTGGATTCAACTTCATCTTGTATCCCTGGAGGGCACTGAAGGTCTCCTCAAGATTGGCTATATGATTTGTTGAAGTTCGACTCTTGAAAAGCATGTTATCTACATAAACCTCCATGTTGCGGTCGATCTACTTCTTAAAGATCTTCTTCACTAGGCACTGGTAGATTGCTCCGATATTTTTAAGCCCGAAAGGCATAATCCTATAACAATAGAGATCATGATCAATAATAAAAGCGATCTTCTCCTCATCATTCGATGCCATCTGAATTTAGTTATAGCTGGAGAAGGCATCTATAAAAGTAAAGAGTTCATGGCCTGACGTTGCATCCACTAGTTGATCAATTCTAGACAAGGGATAGCTATCTTTTGGACAGGCCTTTTTCAATTTTTTGAAGTCTATGCACATTCTCCACCTATCATTTGCCTTCTTAACAAGGACTACATTGGAGACCCAGTTCGGATAAGAGACTTCTTGAATGAACTTGATTTTATGGAGCTTGTCGACTTCTTCCATAATTGCCTTCTATCTCTTTGGAGCATAGCCGCACATTTTCTCTTTCATCGATCGATATTTAGGATCGACGGCTAAGCGATGTTCTATGACTTCAGTATCTATTCTAGGCATATCTATGGGAACCTAAGCAAAGATGTCTGCATTTCTCTGCAGGAAGTGGACAAGCTACTTTTGCACCTTTTCTCCTAGATTGGAGCCGATCTGCACTATGTGCTCTTTGTTCCCATCATTTAAAGGAATTGAGACAAGATCATCCATGGGTTTTCCTCGTTCTTCGATAAGGTCATCTCGAACATCTAGCCCACCAACTAGGTAAGGATCTGATTGTTTGTCTCTTTGTAAAGCAATTAAGTAGTAATGCCTTGCTAGAGCTTGATCTCCTCTGTCCTCTCCAATCTCATAATTTATTAGAAACTTTATTTTTAGATAATAAGTCTGTTAACCCTGAGATTGATTTTGATGATTCCAAAATATTGAGTATATTATGTATCTAATCATGTGTTTCAAGAATGTGTGTGGGATTTTTCAAGTATCCAAAATAAAGAATTTATCTCAAGAATAAATTCTCTCAAGATGCCATATCAAAATACTTAAAAGAGCAAATTCACACATATTTGGATGGCTTGGTATGAAGAAAATATGATTGAAAGAAGAAAATTTAAAATTGAAGGAAGCAATTATGTTTAAATGAGTTTAGGGCCAGGAAACTCAAGTTTGGAAGGTCAAACATTGAAGAAAAATGAAGTCAGAATTTTTCAAGATGTCTCGGATTTTTTTGAGAGCTTTCCAGTAGTCTGGCATAATGAAACAGTATTCTAGCATAGTCTCGAGAGGTCTCAAGTTAAACTCGAAACGTCTCGTTCTCAAGAGATAGAAACTTCATTTCTATGCTCTGAGAGCGAGAGGTCTCGCAGATTTTTTGAGAGGTCTCGCAGTTCTGACGAGACGTCTCATGAAAAATTGAGAGGTCTCAAAATCTAACGAGAGGTCTCATGAAAAATCGAGAGGTCTCGATCTACACGGATAGTCTTCAACGGATAGTTTTCCAACGGCTATTTTTCGATTCCAACGGCTATTTCAGAGCTTTCAACGGCTAAGAACTCTCACTCCAACCTTCTCTAAAGGTATTTAAAGATGGAGAATAAATTAAAAAAATAGAAAAAAGAGATTAAGGGATTTAGAGAGAGAATCATTTAGATTTTGTGAGGAACATTGAATATCCAATGAAAAGAAAAAAGAGAGGAGTGTTGTGCACAGATTTTAGCGAGCCTTCAAAGCAATTTTCTCCAACATCTTCCACATCCTCTCAAGAATAATTTGAAGAAAAGCCAAGCTTCAATCGAGCACATTATGAGCTTGTTCTTTAGGATTTAAAAGAGCTTATACTCTATTTTTTATATTATGCTAAAACTTTACTTGTATTTTTTTATTTCTTTACAAGTTTCTTTGGAGGAAAGAAACTTGGGGTTTAGACCCATCCAAGTCCAAAATTGGATATTCTAAGTTTTGGTTGGTGATCTCAAAAAATCAATTGGGTTGCTAGTGAACCCAAAAAACTAACGATGTTAGGTTTTGGTTGGTGCTCCTATGAAAATCAACTTGATTTGTTTGTAAGCCTAGAAAAATAAACACACTATAATCAAGGATAGATTATAGTAAAATTCTCAAGAGAAGCTTGGGGAGTAAATGTAGGAGTGGATTACTCCCAACCTCTATGAATCTTTGTATATTTGTGTTGTACTTTTTCTTCTATCTCTCTATATATTTTGCATGCTTATAATTCTTACTTTACTTTCATAGTTTGATTTTGTTATCTTAATTCCACTGCTCATATTATATACATCTCATCCTCACCACTTAGATTAAAATCAAAGTACATCATTGCTTAGAGTTAAATTTGGCCAAAGCTTTTATAAGAACCCAATTCACCCCCCCTCTTGTGTTGCTACCTCTGGGCAATAATTGGTATCAGAGCGGGTGCTCTATAATTGATTATTGACCTAACCATCTTGATTTAAAGATCATGGCAACCCCATTTGGCTCATTATTTGTTGAAGGCCAATCCACATCGAGACCACCACTATTTAATAGCATAAATTATACCTTTTGGAAAATTAAAATAAAAATTTTCATACAAGCTTTAGACTATGACTTATGGGGAGTTATAACTAGAGGACCACACATACCCACAATAGAAATTAATGGTGTGTCTATTCCCAAATCAGAAAAGGATTGGGATGAATTTGATAAGAAGATGGCTCAATTAAATGCAAAAGCCATCAATATTCTTTATTGTTCTCTTGATGTACAAGAATTTAATAGAATATCCACTTGTACATCAGCAAAGAAAATTTGGAAAAAATTGAAAGTGACTCATGAGGGAACAAGCCAAGTAAAAGACTATAGAATCAACTTGCTTGTTCATAAATATGAAATATTTAAAATGGAGAAACATGAGTCAATTTTTGAAATATTTTCTAAATTTACTAATATTATTAATGCTCTAAATGGTCTTGGCAAAATCTATACTAACTATGAACTTATTTGTAAGGTTTTAAGGTCGTTGCCAAAGGAATGGGAAGCAAAGGAGACAGCCATACAAGAAGCGAAAGACCTCACCAAGCTGTCACTAGAAGAATTGATGGGTTCACTCATGACTCATGAGTTAAACATGGCTCAAACGGAGGAAGAGGAAGAGCCAAGAAAGATAAAGATCATCGCCTTCAAATCCATTGCGCAACATGAAGAAAGTGATGAGTCGAAAGAAGAAGAAGATGAAGAAGAGAGTGAAGATGATGATGAGGATATGAAGCTACTCACAAGCAAATTCAAGAAGTTCCTCCTAAAGAGAAGTAAGAAAAAGAAAGAAAAAGTGTCACGTGCTATAATTGCAACAAAAGGGGACATTACAAGCCGGATTGTCTCCTACTCAAAAAGTATCCCAAAAAGATCAAGAAAAGAGCTATGTTCGGAATTTGGGATGATAGTGATACTTCAAGCTTGAATGAGGAAAAGAAAGTAGAAAATCTTTGCCTCATGCCATTGAGGATGAGGTAAATTCTGAAAACTCCTCCGAGTTTACATTTGAGAAATTGTTTGAAGCCTTCAATGATTTAATGGATGAATTCAAAAAATTAAGGCTAAAAAAGAAATAAAAAAATCTAATCTTCTTTTAGCTAATGAAAAGAATAAGTTATTAAATAAAAAAGAAGATATCTTGAAAGAAAAGAGTACTTTGACTAAAGAAAAGAAGAATAGATCAAATCTGAAAATTCTTTAGTTAAAGAAAACATGGAGCTTAAAAAGGATAATGATACCTTAAGATCCTTCCTAAAAAAAAGAAAAATCTTTTAAATAAAAAGAAAGAACTCTTGGGAGAAAATAAAAAATTGAGAAGAAAGATTAAAATTTTGAAGCCTATTGTTGAAAAGTTTACAATTAGCTTTGAAAATCTTCAATCCTATGGTAAAAGTTAATGGAGCTGTTTTCAATAAAATATAACTGAGTTCTTAATACTGTCAAGAAAACAACAAAATGCAAAAGGAGTATTTTTCACAAGAGCTTCCAACTAAAAGATCATTCTTTTAAAGTGCTTTAAATGTAATCAAATTGGCCACAAGATTTTGGAATGCAACTTTAAAAGAATTGGTCAAACCTTGATAAGACAAATTTGGGTTCCAAAAGGAACCTTAAATACTAACTCCTATGGACCCAAGATGGCTTGGGTACCAAAAATTATGAAGTAATTTTGTAGGTATACCAAGGATCCAATGAAGTTAAAAGAAAAAATTTTTATGGATGCCTTGAAAATGAAAATAGATGGATGGTGCTATTTGGTAAAATCTAAACTATTCTCACACCATGCCATCTTTATTTGCTAAATATATTTTGATTATTAATTAGCATAATTATTAAGCATGTTTGATTGATTTTGATGATTTATCATTGCTTAAAATGATCATACTCTATGAATTGAAAGTTTGATGTATTAACTTTAATGATTTGTTAATATGTATGCATATGATAACTCCTTTCATGTTTTGATAAGTATGATTGATTTTGATGCTTGCAATAATTTGAATGCTTTGATTTTAAAGATTAATACGCTCTCCTCTATATATCATGCTATGGATGAAATGGTTTATTTTAAAATTCAGCATAATATTTTAAGTCTTTTCATATCAATTTTATAATTAATGAATTTAAATTAAAAGATTCTTATTGGATATGAATATTTTAAATTGCTAAATATTCATAGAGAACTTTAGTTTTAATTATTTGATATCAAACAACTTACTATTGCCATATATCTGATTGATTTATCTTTTGGCAAAAAGAGAAGAATGTTTTTATTTCAAATATGATTTTACACAGCTATATGTTTGATATGATATCATTTGAAATAAATTCAAAAATACATACCTTTTCTGAACCTAATTGCTTGATATTTCTTATGAAAAGAAAGAAATGATCTTTTTGAAGAATGACTGAAAATTTTTCTTTATGATTTGCCTTAACTAATTTGCTGATATCAATTCAAATTGATTTATCATTCTAAATCCTTAAACTATTTAATTTGAATCAATTCATCTTGATTTAATTCAAAACTAAAATTATTGGTATCAAGCTAAATTTGCAAATTAATCTTTAAATGGTATTGAACCAAGAAAATCATGATTTGATCTAAAACTTAGTTTAATTGGTATCAAGAAAATCTTTCAAAGAAATGACTTTGTTTGTTAAAGTAGGAGAAAATATTAAAGAAGAAATAATCATTTAATGAAAAGACCTTTAAAATTAATAATCATTTAATAAAAAAGGCCTTTAAAATTAAAAATATATTTTAAATTTTAAAAATCTAAATTTAGTGGTTAAATTCGTGTTGAATTTGCTTGATTTGAAATAAAGAAGGAAAGAAAGTTGAAAAGTAAATTAATCTTGCTATAAGTATGAAAAACAGGGAGAGAGATATTTTCTAACTTGATTTGATTAAAAAATTTTTGACTAATTTGAAAACATATTCTTACTCCAAGGAATAAATTTTGAAATTCATTTGAAAATTCAAATTTGATCCTAAATTTCTCATGTGCATTGCAAAATTCTTATGAATTATTTATTTTAAAATAATATTTTACTCAAAGCAATGAATTTAAAAATGTGACTATCTTATGCTTTGATACTGTTTATTTTACTTTGCTCGATACATTCTCGATACATACCTTTTTCAAATCTAATTGACCAAAATTTCTTAAGAAAAGAAAAGTTAGAATATTAAAGTATATATTATGCTTGATTTCATATTCAAATATTTTGAAAAGCTCTATTCCTCTTAAAACTTAAAAGTGCATATTTAAAAATCTGAATAAAGATCATATTCATTCAAAAAAGGAGAAAAGCATATAATATTTAAATTCAAAGCTAATTTTTAAAATTAAAATAAATATTTGAAACTTATTTTGAGTCAAATGATAAATTTTCAAAAGGGAGATGATTCATTTAAATTGATTTCATGAATTTAATACATCTCTTCAATTTAATGCTTTGATGTTGATTTTGATGACTCATATAAATTAATTTTTTGAACTTAATGCAATTCTTACTTTGATACAATCATATTATTAATTTTGATGATTATTTCTTATTTCTTTTCCCATGAGCTTTTTGATGCTGTCAAAAAGGGGGAGAGGAATGTTGAGTATATGCTTGAAGAAACTCAATGAATTGTATTGATGCTTGAAATGAAAACTTAATGCTCACTGATATGAATTGAAATATTTTTTTTATGAGTATATGAAATATGTGCAATGAACCAAAAGAATAATTGAGAACATTCATGAAGTACTCATTCATGTGTTTAATCTATACTTCATGATATTTTTTAGCAAAATGCATAGAAATACATTATTTGCTTTTATTGTGCATATACTCAAGATTTTGTCATCATCAAAAAGGGAGAGATTGTTGACCCTGAGATTGATTTTGATGATTTCAAAATATTGAGTATATTATGTATCTAATCATGTATTTCAAGAATGTGTGTAGGATTTTTCAAGTATCCAAAATGAAGAATTTATCTCAAGAATAAATCCTCTCAAGATGCCATGCCAAAATACTTAAAAGAGCAAATTCACACATATTTGGATGGCTTGGTATGAAGAAAGTATGATTGAAAGAAGAGAAATTAAAATTGAAGGAAGCAATTATGTTTAAAAGAGTTTGGGGCCAAGAAACTCAAGTTTGGAAGGTTCAAACATTGAAGAAAAATGAAGTCAAGAATTTTTTAAGATATCTCGGATTTTTTCTGAGAGCTCTTGAGTGGTCTAGCATAATGAAACAATTTTCTGGCATAGTCTCGAGAGGTCTCGAGTTGAACTCGAGATGTCTCGATCTTAGGAGATAGAAACTTAGTTTCTATGCTTTGAGAGCAAGAGGTCTCATAGATTTTTTGAGAGGTCTCGCAATTCTAGATGAGACGTCTCATGAAAAATCGAGAGGTCTCATAAAATCAAAAATCTGAGAGATCTGAAACAAGAGGTTCTCGATCTACATGGACAGCCTTCAACGGATAGTTTTTCAATGGCTATTTTTCGATCCCAATGGCTATTTCAGAGCTTTCCAATGGCTAGAACTCTTCACTCCAACCTTCTCTTAAAGGTTATTTAAAGGTGGAGAATCAATTGAAAAAAAAATAGAAGAAAGAGATTAAGGATTTAGAGAGAGAATCTTTCAGATTTTGTGTAAGGAACATTGAATATCCAAAGAAAAGAAAAAAGAAAGGAGTGTTGTGCACAGATTTTAGCGAGCCTTCAAAGGAATCTTCTCCAACATCTTCCACATCCTCTAAAGCATAATTTGAAGAAAAGCCAAGCTTCAATCGAGCACATTATCGGCTTGTTCTTTAGTATTTAAAAGAGCTTATACTCTATTTTTTATATTATACTGAAACTTTATTTATATTTTTTGATTTCTTTACAAGTTTCTTTGGGGAAAAGAAACTTGGGGTTTAGGCCCATCTAACCTCAGAATTGGACATTATAGGTTTTGGTTGGTGATCCCAAAAATCCAACTGGGTTGTTAGTGAACCCAAAAAACTAATGGTGTTAGTTTTTGGTTGTAGCTCCTATGAAAACCAACTAGGTTTGTTTGTGAGCCTAGGAAAACAAACACATTATAATCAAGGATAGATTATAGTGGAATTCCTAAGGAAAGCTTGGAGAGTGGACGTAGGAGCGGGTTGCTCCAAACCACTATAAATCTTTATGTGTTTGTATTGTGCTTTTTTCTTCTATCTCTCTATATACTTTGCATGCTTATAATTCTTACTTTACTTTCATAGTTTGATTTTGTTATCTTAATTCCGCTGCTCATATTATATACATCTCATCCTCACCACTTAGATTAAAATCAAAGCACATAATTGCTTAGAGTTAAATTTGGCCAAAGCTTTTATAAGAATCCAATTCACCCCCCTTCTTGGGTTGCTACCTCTGGGCAACATCCTTGCCAAGAGAAATGCAAAACCTAGATTGATTAGGTGGATTCTTTGCCTATAAGAGTATGATTTAGAGATCCAAAGACAAGAAGGATACAGAGAATTCAGTTGCTGATTATCTTTCAAAACTAAAGAATGTCATAGAAGAGGAATTGGATATTTATCCTATTAAGGAAGAATTCCCAAATAAGTGCCTCTACATTGTTACAGGTAGGACATTTGCAAGTATGATGATATATTAAACTTACCTGGTTAGGTATGATTTTTTCACTTACTCTTTCTACATAAATAACTATCCATGTTAAACAATCTTTACAAAAATACAAAGTATTCATTAATATAGACCTTTTTAAGAACAAAGTATTAGGAGACATATAGTTTTGGATACGTTCATATATGCACGTTTGAATTTTATGATCATCACCATACCAATACGATCAAGTAGTACCAAAGATCATTTTAATCTTAAAAAATTATCTAATAATAGTTAGTTTTAACACACTACCATAGTGTTAGATATATGTGCCCTAGAAGCCAGAATTGGCTGACACTGTAATAAACTTCTAGGGAAAAAATTATAATTTTGACTAAAATCAATAAAATGGGTTATTTTCCTATCACAATTGTGATTTAGTGTCTTGATACATCCTATGAGTTAATCGGAATGATAATTAGCCATTTTTTCAGAGTTGAAATTTAAGACAATGAATAATCATTTTAATCATAAAAATGGCTCCGACCAATAGGATCATCACGAGGATCGTGATTGATCCGTAAGTTGCGTGTAACATATTGCTTCTCTTTTAGTAGATGAGTCTTGAGTTCTAGGTTGGAGAACACTGAGTGAGAGTAAGGTACTCATTAGAGAACGAGGGCACTAGAGCGTAGACCACCTCGAGTAGATCCCATTAGAAAGTCCTTACTTCTCGTCAATGACTGACTCGATGCATGCAGTGGTGTGTCAGTTTCTTGTTACCTAGGTGCATCGGCAGTTCACCTAGGGGTGTTATAGTTTTGACTACACCATTACTCCGATCTCTCTATGCCATATGGAACCCTGAGGTGTATGGTTGGCTATAGCACATGTTTCATTGTAGGAACTGGAGCAATAAGATGGAATCTATCTACCTCGGTGGTAGAGAGCAGCCCTATGATAATCATGAGAATTCAAGTCCAGAAAGCAATGGCCATTGGTAGAAGTGAAATAATAGAAAGAGTTTCTATTAGATTTTCAACATATGGACTGAATCGAATTGATTACATCATATGAAGAGGACTAGGGTTTGACGAGTTTCACCTTAACCCTAATCTGATGGGGCTCAAGATAGGAAGGACTAATCACACAAGTAGCTGCCACCAAGAGGTTGCATATTCAGCTCTGATGGTTGCCACCTATACTGCTAGGTGTCACTGCTAGGATTTTCGGAAAGCAATTAGAATGATTTAGATGATCATCATTCTAGCTATTCGAATCAAAGAGTTCTGATCCATCGAAAGGAGTTTCATGATGTTGATGATGAGATCATGACATATCCCATTACCAATCAGAACTTGAACCTAACTGTCACACAAAAAGGGTTTTGAAATTTGGTGATCATCAAAAATGAACATGATCAGTTCAATTGATCATGTGAAGATTCAATTAGGTTTCAGAAAATCTGCGCCTACTCATTGAACCTAACATTCTTTCTTTTTCCTATCAATAAATAAGTTGTCCTGTCTAGCCCAAAGGAGTTGTGCTCAATCAGAGGGCTAATATGGTCTGACTGCAGGGTTATCCCAAGGTTCAGAAAAAGGTCTCTATTTGTAAGAACAATTACTCTCCCATTTTTGGTCACTTCATTCTTGTTTTGACTTTGGTCAAAAATCTAACTTTGACTGAGTCAAATGTTGACCATATGATACTTTGACTTTGTACACATGCATGCACTATTGGAGAGCTGGTGGGGGCCTGCCCCTGTCTAGAACCTGGCATGGAGAGGGCGCCATGCCACCCATGGCGTGCGCCAAGTTGGAGGCTAGGGAATCCCTTATGACAAGGACTCCACTCCCTTTTTGGATTCCATGATTAGGAGTTCTTACTAAAGATCCATTTACTGAGTCTTAGGATACCCTCTAAGGAGAGAATCCAGGAGAACTCTCACTATTCCCAGCCAATCAGATTTAGATCTGATTTTTACAAAGGTTGTGAATTGTTGGAAGAAGAGAAGTTGCGATCACAGTAGTCTATAAATAAGACCTCTGACCCAACTCAGATTAAAAATTTAACATGATATGAAGACATCATCAATTCCCCATGCCAACGGACTGCTCTTTCCTCTTTCTCCATGCCAAAACCACCTTCTCCTACATCTTTCTCCATGTCCAAAAGGGTTTTGGAGCTTGGTTGGGTGCGATCCAGATCAAAGGAAAGGACACTAAAGCATAGAGGTTGCGACTGATGCAAAGGACGACTGCTTGATCTTCAAAAAGAGTTTTTGAAGATCTCCAGATCAAGATTCAGATCTAATTTTTGAGACATGATAAGAAGAAAGGAGGATCTCAGATCCAGCCTGAGTGGATACCGGTAGAGGCAGGCACTTCGTGGCTAGATCCAGAACCTTCCGCTTCAGTACAGGATCATCAATAGGTAATAGATTACCCAATATCAGGTAAAATTAAATTTAATTTAATTATATTTTTATTTATTTTATATTAAAATAATAACAGGATATTAGTAAACATCTCCAGATCTGATAACTAGATCAAAGAAAAAATTTTTTGAATATAATCTCTGATCGATCAGATCTGAACGTAACCCTAGACCGAGAAATTAGGATTTTCCCTTTCAATTGCGTATCAGAGCCATGGTTCTAAAAAATGGTTTAGATCTAATTTTAAATTTATTTTAATAAAAAATAATTAATTTAGATGTCACATGAGATGTGATCAGATCTAAAATCAGAAAAAATTAAAAATTAAATGATTAGGTTCTAAGATTAGAAGATATGCATAACATAGTTCTAGAATAGAATAGTTCTATAGAAATAGTCTTTGCATGTTTTCAATTTAATTTGATTAAACCATAATTTTAGATCCATTTATTGTACTATTTTTGATATTATAATGTTATAATAAACATCTAAAAAATAGCAAATTAAAATAA
>QRFJ01005390.1:0-12116 GCA_006176705.1 Cocos nucifera | reverse complement strand
TTGGCTAGGTAGCTGACCCTGTTAGTCCGTTCTTTCAAGAATAGGAGTATAACCTTTTTGCTTCTTATAATACCATTTCCTCCGCTTAATGGATAACCATTTGCCCCCAATGGGGAATTGCTTTTCATCTCAAATCTAGGTGATTGGATTTGCACCAATGTAAACCATAAATTCCAAACACAATATAGGTATATGATAGATCTTCTCTATCTATCCTATTCATTGGTACTGGTCATTGATACTGGAAAATTGTCTCATTTGTTCGAACTCATGATCTGAACGAGTCGCACATACACCCTAGTGCATGTTCCTCGACGCTGAGGACATCCTCTAAGAGCGGGAGATTTCGTGACATTTCTTATTGGCTGTCTTGTGTTTCTAATAAGTTGTTTAATAGTTGGCATGTCGTATGTATATATAGAATTCTAGAATGGAATGGGTTGGTTTAGATCGATCTTAACCTGATGATTGATGATCATGAATTTTTTTTTTCTATTCAATATCAAATCGCAGAAAATTCGAATTATGGTTTGAAATGGATTTACATGAAATCCCTAGTATTTTCATTTTCGACCGCTACAAGATCAACAATGCCATGAACTTGGGCTTCTGTTGCTGACATAAAAACATCTCTTTCCATGTCTTCGGATACAACCCATAAAGGATTACCCGTTCTTTGTACATAAACCTTTGTGAGGGTTTCGCGAAGTTTCAGTAGTTCTTCCGCTTCCAGGATAAATTCGCCTGCTTGTGCCTCATAAAAAGAACTAGCAGGTTGGTGAATCATAACCCTGATGATATTGATATAACATCATGAAGGGTTCTTCTATCTTGCATGATTGGGCTAAAGTAAGGGATAAAAAAAATATAAGAAAAAAGAATAGAATTGTACAACCGTACAGGCATCTTTTGTGCATACGGCTCTACAATGGAATTTACTTTTTCTTTTTCTTCTCTTCTATTCTATTGAAGAAAGAAATAGAATCCATCCGATCCGGATCGTTGAATGATCCATTTACCACCCTTCCTTTCGTAGGAGTAAAAAAAATACTATGATGGTTCTGTTGCTTTATATATTTATTTTGTCTGTGATTTAGCAATCCCAAAGTTCCTTTCTGATACGATCAAATAAGGAAAAAAATGATCTTTTTTTTTTTTTCATTTTTGTACTTTTTCTTTCATAACATAAATATCAGAAAGAGAATTCTGGTGTGAAAAAGAATGGTTTGTGACGCTGAAATGTACCCCCGACACATAAGATCAAATCCGAAATGACCTCTATTTCATACTACTATCTCGACATAAAATCTCATGTTATGAAAAAAACAATAATGGTTTGCTCATATCGAACTCGAAGTGCCATGCTATTATTACTTATTATTCATATTCAATATGGCGAAGGCATAGTCTTCCTTTTTTTTTTTTTCAAATAAAAAAACTCATTGGCGCCAAGCGTGAGGGAATGCTAGACGTTTGGTAATTTCTCCTCCGACCAGAATGAAAGATCCCATTGAAGCGGCTAATCCCATGCATATTGTATGCACATCGGGTGGCACAAATTGCATAGTATCATAAATGGCTATTCCTGGTATTACCCATCCGCCGGGAGAGTTTATAAATAAATAAAGATCCCTAGTATCATCTTCTATACTGAGATATACCATGAGACCAACAAGTTGATTCGAGATCTCGCTATCAACTTCTTGGCCTAAAAAAAGTAATCTTTCTCGATGAAGTCGGTTGATTAGGACAAAATTGGTTCCCTTAGGAACCGTACGTGCACCTTTGGATGCATACGGTTCAAAAATAAAATTGCGAAAAAAAGAATCAATGTGTCGATTCCAGTTCTATTTCTTTTTTTTTCTGTAACAGGTTTTTGTTTTTCTAATGAAGGGGGTTTTCTTTCTTCTTCTATTTTTCAAAAAACATAAGATGAGTTTTTGTTCCCTTACCTATAAAAAAAAAGAATTTACTGAACTTATTGAACTAACCTCTCATTGATGTATTGTTTCATCGAGATTCAAATCACGATGTCATTTTATTGTTCCTGAATGGGCCCTTTCCATTTTTTTAGGTTCATGTTTGTTCTACTCCGGGAAAAGATCTGCCCGAATTCTATTTGTACATATAGGGCAAATGATCTCAGTACCACTTTTTTTGTTACGACTTCTTTTTCAATTTGTTTCATGTCTTCTCCAAACTATTCGATGTATTCATCATACTACTCCATTGGTTGGCAGTTTGAGATCGCTCCTATAGTAAGTATAAGAATCGTTTATGATACAAGTGGTAATCGTACATATATTATCAATTTGTTACCAATTTGGTATTTTCTGAACGGAGCCTGGAGACTTTATTTTATCAGTCCAAGTCAACCATAAATTCTTCTAATTGATAATATTGATCCCCAATATAAATTGATCTAATTGTACTTCACGCTCCAAATGATTGATGGTTCACTCAATCTCAATACAATATTTCTTGGGCGAAACAGAGGATATCTCGATCGGGGGAGAGAACGGGTAAATCCCATATGACCCAATATGTCTGACAAGTCGCACTATACGTCAACCCAAACTGCATCTTCCTCTCCAGGACTCCGAAAAGGTACTTTTGGAACACCAATGGGCATTAAATTAAAGAAAAAAAACTAAGTACTATACTTCACTTTAATATGGAAACGTAACAATGGGTTTATTGTCTTCATCCTTTTTTCTGTTTATTCTATTTTCTAGATAGATTGATTGGAAGGTTTATAGAGTAAGATAGAATGAATAAAGAAAAATTTTAACGAACGGAGCAATCGATCGTTCGAATGATAAACAAGTATCTATGCATTCGTTCCCACAAAATGGTACCAATTCTCCCATTGCGTATTGGTACTTATCGGGTATAGAATAGATCTGCTTCTCTTTGTTCTTATGAACAGAATTGTTCCGTTATTTTCAATGGAACGGAATAAATATTAACTCTTTCTCATACAGAATCCACTGAAAAGGTTAGGTACTTAGGTACATAGTATAGTCCTTTCCAATGCAATGCGATAAAATAAGGTGACATAGTGTCTATTTATCTTTGATAAAGGGGTATTTCCATGGGTTTGCCTTGGTATCGTGTTCATACTGTCGTATTGAATGATCCCGGTCGATTGCTTTCTGTCCATATAATGCATACAGCTCTAGTTTCTGGTTGGGCCGGTTCGATGGCTCTATACGAATTAGCGGTTTTTGATCCCTCTGACCCTGTTCTTGATCCAATGTGGAGACAAGGTATGTTCGTTATACCCTTCATGACTCGTTTAGGAATAACCAATTCGTGGGGTGGTTGGAGTATTTCAGGAGGAACTATAACGAATCCGGGTATTTGGAGTTATGAAGGTGTCGCAGGGGCACATATTGTGTTTTCTGGCTTGTGCTTCTTGGCAGCTATCTGGCATTGGGTGTATTGGGATCTAGAAATATTCTGTGATGAGCGTACGGGAAAACCTTCTTTGGATTTGCCCAAGATCTTTGGAATTCATTTATTTCTCTCAGGGGTGGCTTGCTTTGGCTTTGGCGCATTTCATGTAACAGGTTTGTATGGTCCTGGAATATGGGTGTCCGATCCTTATGGACTAACTGGAAAAGTACAATCTGTAAATCCAGCGTGGGGCGCGGAAGGTTTTGATCCTTTTGTTCCGGGAGGAATAGCCTCTCATCATATTGCAGCGGGTACATTGGGCATATTAGCAGGTCTATTCCATCTTAGTGTCCGTCCGCCTCAACGTCTATACAAAGGATTACGTATGGGAAATATTGAAACTGTACTTTCTAGTAGTATCGCTGCTGTTTTTTTTGCAGCTTTCGTTGTTGCTGGAACTATGTGGTATGGTTCAGCAACTACCCCAATCGAATTATTTGGTCCCACTCGTTATCAGTGGGATCAGGGATACTTTCAGCAAGAAATATATCGAAGAGTTAGCGCCGGACTAGCCGAAAATCTGAGTTTATCGGAAGCTTGGTCTAAAATTCCCGAAAAATTAGCTTTTTATGATTACATTGGTAATAATCCGGCAAAAGGGGGATTATTCAGAGCAGGCTCAATGGACAACGGGGATGGAATAGCTGTTGGATGGTTAGGACACCCCGTCTTTAGAGATAAAGAAGGGCGCGAGCTTTTTGTACGTCGTATGCCTACTTTTTTTGAAACATTTCCGGTAGTTTTAGTAGATGGAGACGGAATTGTGAGAGCCGATGTTCCTTTTAGAAGGGCAGAATCAAAGTATAGTGTTGAACAAGTAGGTGTAACTGTCGAGTTCTATGGTGGCGAACTCAATGGAGTTAGTTATAGTGATCCTGCTACTGTAAAAAAATACGCTAGACGTGCCCAATTAGGTGAAATTTTTGAATTAGATCGGGCTACTTTGAAATCCGATGGTGTTTTTCGTAGCAGTCCAAGGGGTTGGTTCACTTTTGGGCATGCTACGTTTGCTTTGCTCTTCTTTTTTGGACACATTTGGCATGGTGCTAGAACCTTGTTCAGAGATGTTTTTGCTGGTATTGATCCAGATTTGGATGCTCAAGTGGAATTTGGAGCATTTCAAAAAATTGGGGATCCAACTACAAGGAGACAAGTAGTCTGATACAACATTGCTCTGGTATCTTTCGCCTCTATTTTTTTTTTTGATTTGATATAAGGTACCGGAGAAATCTTGATTTGAATCACCATTTATTCTTTGACTCTTTACTTTTCTTTATATGGTAAATGATCCCAAATGAATAGGTGTGGAAGCTATAATTGTAAACCACGATCGAATCTATGGAAGCATTGGTTTATACATTCCTTTTAGTCTCGACTTTAGGGATAATTTTTTTCGCTATCTTTTTTCGAGAACCGCCTAAGGTTCCGACTAAAACTAAAAAAATGAAATAATTTTTCATTATCTCAATTGAAGTAATGAGCCTCCCAATATGGGAGACTCATTACTTCAACTAGTCCCCGTGTTCTTCGAATGGATCTCTTAGTTGTTGAGAGGGTTGCCCAAAAGCGGTATATAAGGCGTACCCAGTAAAGCTTACAAGTAAACCAGATATGGAGATGGCGACTAGGGTTGCTGTTTCCATTTTTAGATAATTTCAAGATCACAATGGATCTACGATAAGATCGTTTATTTACAACTACAACGGAATGGTATACAAAGTCAACAGATCTCAACCAATGAATAGTATTTTATGGCTACACAAACCGTTGAGGGTAGTTCTAGATCTGGGCCAAGACGAACTACTGTAGGGAATTTATTGAAACCATTGAATTCGGAATATGGTAAAGTAGCACCGGGCTGGGGGACTACACCACTTATGGGGGTCGCAATGGCTCTATTTGCGATATTCCTATCTATTATTTTGGAAATTTATAATTCTTCCGTTTTACTGGATGGAATTTCAATGAGTTAGGTTCATAAGAACTAGAAAGTCCTAGTTTTTCAATCAAAAAAATTACTTTACTTAAGAAAGACTCGGATTTCTAGACCATTCTGGTAGTTCGACCGTGAGATTTATTTGTTTCGGTATTTCCGGAATATGAGTGTGTGACTTGTTATAATTGATCCTATTGATAATACAGAAAATGGGCCTGTCATCTCTATCAAGATGATTCTACCTCGTCGGATATTTATTCTAGTATCTGGAGCACGGAATATATAGAATAGATCAAGAAAAGAAATATTTGAACTATGATTCATACCTACTATTTACTATTCAGACTTCGCAACCGGACTCAAAAAAAATTCAAATAGGTATTTCCTAAATCAAACGATTTTTCTTCTTTCAGTTTGAACAAAGGACAAATGTTTCTCTAGATTTTGTTGAGTCATTACATCCATTCATTGAATAAGTGATCATCAAACGGTTCTTACTCAGAGAACCTTTGAGTTTAGCTTGAGGCTTTGCTTGATTAAATCATCGTGGTTCTAGTGTGAATCTGAGGTTTCAATTGATTCATAGGGTCTCAACAAGGGAATTCCTATCAATAGCAAAACTATTGTTAATCTGCATTACGCACAAAAAACAACAAATCAAATAACAAATAAAAAAAAAATAAATAGGGAAGAGAAGATTCAAGAGGCCTGTAACGATCAACATAAAGAAAGACGGATGAGCCAACTTGATATTTTTGGCATTATCATCACAAAGAAGAGATTCCGGATTTTTGTTACTTCGTATCTTTGGGGCAAATCGAATCAAGTGGCTAAGAAGTTTTGAACTTTCTATTACATATCCGTTGAAATCAGTATTTGTGTGTTTCCGCTTGAGCCGTACGAGATGAAATTCTCATATACGGTTCTCAGAGGGGGAATTCCTTTGGATTACCTATCTCAATAAGGTATATGATTGGTTTGAGGAACGTCTCGAGATTCAGGCGATTGCGGATGATATAACTAGTAAATATGTTCCTCCTCATGTCAACATATTTTATTGTTTAGGGGGGATCACACTTACTTGTTTTTTAGTACAAGTAGCTACAGGTTTTGCTATGACTTTTTACTATCGTCCAACCGTTACAGAAGCTTTTTCCTCTGTTCAATACATAATGACTGAGGCCAATTTTGGTTGGTTAATTCGATCAGTTCATCGATGGTCAGCAAGTATGATGGTTCTAATGATGATCCTGCACGTATTTCGTGTATATCTCACAGGTGGATTTAAAAAACCCCGCGAATTAACTTGGGTTACAGGTGTGGTTTTAGCTGTATTGACTGCATCTTTTGGTGTAACTGGTTATTCCTTACCTCGGGACCAAATTGGTTATTGGGCAGTCAAAATCGTGACAGGTGTACCTGAAGCTATTCCTGTAATAGGATCGCCTTTGGTAGAGTTATTACGTGGAAGTGCTAGTGTGGGCCAATCCACTTTGACTCGTTTTTATAGTTTACACACTTTTGTATTGCCTCTTCTTACTGCCGTATTTATGTTAATGCACTTTCCAATGATACGTAAGCAAGGTATTTCGGGTCCTTTATAGAGAAGACAGATCATAGATATTTGTAATTGATCATATATCATATCGGGAAGGAACAATACTATTTTATTGCTACAAATATGGATTCATTGCTACAAATATGGATTATTGAAAAAATAAGACATGTTATTTGGATACTTCTCTTCAACTCCGAAGTATTGTATTTCTTAATTGATACGAATAGTTGAAGTGGATTTTCCGAAGAGAGGATGGATTATGGGAGTGTGTGACTTGAACTATTAATTGGGCCATGCAGATATATGATTTTATCCGCCACGTTGGAATTCATAACCAAATGTGTCTCCGCATCCAACCACCACGTAAGTCCCCCTATGTAGCAGAGGATAGGCAGGTTCGCTTGAGGAGAATCTTTTCTATGATCATACCCGAATCATGTCATGCATGAACAGGCTCCGTAAGATCCCGTAGAATAGAATAAGTGATGTGGCATGATCCAATGTTCTATCTATTCCACTTACTTAATTTTATTTATAGTGTAGAAATGCATTCATTTCCTCTGCATCGATCCCGATCTATAATACTATCGGAGTGAAATAAGGGATCTAAGGAAGAACAGCGGCTAGACTTTATTAGTAACAAGTAAATACTTTGTATGTAAGAAAATCGAGATGTTGTGGGGATAAACACCAATCAAAAGACATGAGACAATCCAAAAAGCACTTGATCATGATCAAGTTTGTAAGCCTACTTGGGTATTGAGCATTTACTTGTAAGAACTGAATTCTTTTCAATGAATAGTTGCAACTCCGTAAAATGGAATTTGGTAAATCTTTTCTTACATAGAGTCATTATATATGTGGAGATATGTATGAAATATAGATTTTATATGTATCTAGTTCTGTCATTCCTTTGGTTCTTGCTCGAGCCGGATGATGAAAAATTATCATGTCCGGTTCCTTCGGGGGATGGATCTATAAGAATTCACCTATCCCAATAACAAAGAAACCTGACTTGAATGATCCTGTATTAAGAGCTAAATTGGCTAAAGGAATGGGGCATAATTATTATGGAGAACCCGCATGGCCCAATGATCTTTTATATATTTTTCCAGTAGTAATTCTAGGTACTCTCGCATGTAATGTAGGCTTAGCGGTTCTAGAACCGTCAATGATTGGTGAACCGGCGGATCCATTTGCAACTCCTTTGGAAATATTACCCGAATGGTACTTCTTTCCCGTATTTCAAATACTCCGCACAGTGCCCAATAAGTTATTGGGTGTTCTTTTAATGGTTTCAGTACCAATGGGATTATTGACAGTACCTTTTTTGGAGAATGTCAATAAATTCCAAAATCCATTTCGTCGTCCAGTAGCTACAACAGTCTTTTTGATCGGTACCGTAGTAGCTCTTTGGTTAGGTATTGGAGCAACATTACCTATTGATAAATCCCTAACTTTAGGTCTTTTTCAAATTGATTCAACTGTTAAATACCATGATATAGGTATCTAGGGAAGATTTACTTTGAAGTGATTATTCCCTAGAGACATTAATTTTATTTTATTATGATCCATTCCGGGAAAATACGGATCGTGCCAAAGATTAAAAACGAATTTTATTCTTTTTTTCTTTCTAACTTTTTTTTTTTTCTATTATAAAAAGAAGATGAAATAATTACAATGGATTTAAAATGAAAACTTATTCTTATTCTTAGATAAATCAATTGCGAAATACTTCTGTAGAGTGTCCAATATCTGTTTTACATCTTCTATTCGAAAAAATTCAATTCTCATAAGATCTTCTTGACTGTTACTCAAAAGGTCCGATAATGTATGTATATTGGACCCTTTGAGACAGTTATAGGTCCTGGAAGGCAATTCTGATTGGTCAATAAAAATACATTTCAATGGAATTCCTTTTTTGTTTTTCTTTAGATTAGTTAATCTATTTTGAAAGGTAAAAAGGGGTAGAGGAAACCTGTTTTTATTCTCTTCGAAATTAATGTCCTCTTCCTCCGCATGTAGAAAAGGAATAAATAAATCAATCAAATTACGAGAAGCTTCATAAAGTGCTTCCTTAGGAGTTAAACTTCCATTCGTCCATATTTCTAGAAAAAGTATCTCTTGTTTTTCATTCCCATTCCCATAAGAATGAATACTATGATTCGCATTTCGAACAGGCATGGATACAGCATCTATAGGATAACTTCCATCTTGAGAGTTATTTGCGGATTTCATACGATATCCGCGATCTCTCTTGATTTGTAATTCAATACACAAATCAATTGGTTCCGTCAGGTTAGCTATATGTTGTGTCGTGTCAACTATTTCCACGTAAGGTGGTGAGATGATATCTTGAGCGGTTACGTATCTAGGCCCCCTGACGCAGATGGATGCGTCTATAACTCCATACAGATTACTTCTCAATATAATTTCTTTCAAATTTAGTAAAATTTCATGTACTGATTCTTCAATACCTACTATTGTAGAATATTCATGTGCTGCTTTCTCAGATTTTGCACGTGTGATACATGTTCCTTCTATTTCTCCAAGTAAAGCCCTTCGCATGGCAATACCTATGGTATCGGCTTGACCTTTCATAAGCGGGGACAGAATGAAACGACCATAATAAAGACGCTTACTGTCTACTCTTGATTCAACACATTTCCACCGTAGTGTTCGAGTGGATCCTACTACTTCCTCTCGAACCATACTATAATAAGTATTATTATAATATTTGATCAGATCATTGAATCGTTTATTTCTCTTGAAATCTGTTTAATTCTTATTTCTACACACGTCTTTTTTTAGGAGGTCGACACCCATTATGTGGCATAGGTGTTACATCACGTACTAAACTTAATAGTATACCACTTCTACGAATGGCTCGTAATGCTGCATCTCTTCCGAGACCAGGGCCTTTTATCATAACTTCTGCCCGTTGCATACCCTGATCGACTACTGTACGAATAGCGTTTACCGCTGCGGCTTGAGCAGCATACGGTGTACCTCTTCTTGTGCCTTTGAATCCAGAAGTACCCGCGGAGGCCCAAGAAACCACCCGACCTCGTACATCTGTAACAGTTACAATGGTATTGTTGAAACTCGCTTGAACATGAATAACTCCTTTTGGTATTCTACGTCCATTCTTACGTGAACCAATACGTCCATTCCTACGTGAACCAATTCTTGGTATAGCTTTTGTCATATTTTATCATCTCATAAATATGAGTCAGAAATATACAGAAAGAAAAGATACGGAGATATCCATTTCATGTTAAAACAGATCTTTTATTCTTACATGGGTCCTCCCCTTTAGAAAAGAAAGTTCTTTTTTAGAAAGATTATCCTTGTCTCTGTTTATGTCTCGGATTGGAACAAATCACTATAATTCGTCCGCGCCTACGGATCAGTCGACATTTTTCACAAATTTTACGAACAGAAGTCCTTATTTTCATATTTCTTATTCCTTACCTTAATTCTGAATCTACTCTTTTGAGGAAAATAAGTTTCTTGAATATTTTTTTTTTTAACTTCGAATTGTGTCCCCATGAAAGGAATGTTTAAAAAATCACCTAATCGTTCGAATCTTTGTTGCGAAGTCTATAAATTATACGTCCTCTGGTTGAATCATAACGACTTACTTCAATTTTTACTCTATCTCCTGGTAGTATCCGTATAAAACTGCGCCGGATCCTCCCTGAAGCATAACCTAGAATTAGATCTTCATTATCTAAACGGACCCGGAACATACCGTTGGGAAGTGATTCAGTAATTAAACCTTCATGAATCAATTTTTGTTCTTTCATTCCAGGTAACCCCCTTGAAGTATCAACTAATGAAGGAAGAGGTATATAACTCACTTTTCCTCTCTATTTCACAAATGGGAAGTTAGAGATAAAATTAGGATACCAGAGGAGGATCACCATATATAACACAAAATTTCTCCTCCAATTCTTTCTAGTCGAGCTTCTCGATCTGTCATTATACCTCGAGAAGTAGAAAGAATTACAATTCCCATTCCACCTAAAATCTTAGGAATTCGTTGATAGTTGGAATAAATTCGTAAACCGGGTCGGCTGATACACTTTAAAACGGTTCTATATATTCCTTTCCTAGTCTTTCTATGTCGCAGGGTTGAAACCAAGAAATATTTGTTATTTTCCTGATGTTTCCGAACATTTTCAATAAAACCTTCTCGTAGAAGTATTTTAACAATGTTTTCGGTGATATTAGTAGATGCTATTCGAACCGTTCCTTTTTTATTCATGTCAGCATTTCTTATAGAAGTTATTATATCGGCAATAGTGTCCCTACCCATAACGGACTATAATTTTTTGTGCCTCCTAATTTTGATATAATCAACATGTTTCCTTTTTTCTTTTTTCTTTGTTTTTTTTTTTTTGAATTATGAAATTTTTAAAAGTATATGCGTGAGACACAATCTATTAATTTGATCTATTTCAGATAGCCTACTATATCATAGTGTCATCTACTAGTATTTATAATACCTCGGGAGCTAATGAAACTATTTTAGTAAAATTCAACTGTCTCAATTCCCGAGCGATCGCACCAAAAACTCGAGTTCCTTTTGGATTTCCTTCTTGATCAATGACGACCGCTGCATTGTCATCATATCGTATTATCATACCGTTGTCACGTTTGAGTTCTTTACATGTACGTACAATTACAGCTCTAATGACTTCTGATCTTTCTAGAGGCATATTTGGCACTGCTTCTTTGATTACAGCAACAATAACGTCACCAATATGAGCATATCGGTGATTACCAGCTCCTATGATTCGAATACACATCAATTCTCGAGCTCCGCTGTTATCCGCTACATTCAAAAGGGTCTGAGGTTGAATCATATATTTTTTATTTGAATCTGTTATTTCAATGCAAAGGATGAAGGAAAAAAAGAAATATTGTCCGTCCAGAAAAAAATAAACCTGCGGTTGTTTTTTCATCCTCAATATCCCTTTTGTTTAGTTCTACATCCCTATCGTGAAATAACAAATTGAGTTCGTATAGGCATTTTGCACGCAGCTATTGAAATAGCTGCTCTGGCTACAGTTTCTGATACTCCGCCCATTTCATAAAGTATTCGACCCGGTTTAACAACAGATACCCAATATTCGGGGGATCCCTTTCCCGAACCCA
>QRFJ01005389.1:0-53835 GCA_006176705.1 Cocos nucifera | reverse complement strand
AAAGAGAAGATCAACAGCGCTCTCCACTGACCTTTTTGAAAACACACGGTTACTCTTCATTTTTGATGAAACCAAACTTTTTTGATCACATCATTGAAACGAGTGTTTCCAGCTCCGAGATGCTTGCTTAGTTCATCATGATGAACCTTTGAGACTTGCAAACCTTGTTGATCAGTATCAACTGGATGGTGAAACCTAGCGGCTGTTCTGATATAGATATCTTTCTAAGTATCCATTTAAGAAAACACCGTTTTCACGTTCATATTATGCAGCCATATATCATAATCGAAATAAGGGCTTGCAACGGAAAGCAAATGTGCAGATGGATTTTAGCATAGCCATAGAAAAAGGTATTCTTGAATAATCAATGCCTTCACGTTGACTATAATCTTTTATCCACTAGTCTACCTTGAAATGTCTCCATCATTCCCATCGCACCAATCTTTCTCTGAAGATCCATCTACAACCCAATAGGTACTATACCTACTGGTTAGGATCTACCAAGCGTCCAGACTTGGTTTGAGTGCATCCGAGTCAAAATTTCTGACTGCATTGCCTCGTAGCCATTTCTTGGAGTTGAATATCTGATATCGCCTCTCGTTGTAGTTTTGGGGATCATCACCATGAGCCACCATACCTACGAGAACATTTTCTCTACTTCCTTAAAATAATACCTAAGTATGCTCTCAGCGGGGACGGAAACTCTTTGTCGATCACGAGGTGGAGGAGGTAGTGTTCTTATTGGCTCAACCTGATTTGGTTCTAATGGTCCTTAGACGTTGTACTTATGAGACCTTCTCATCAAGCTAAATCTGCTTCAAATGCCCCGCTATCTTGAATAAACTATTTTTGAAGAAAGATGCATGTCAACTCACAATCACCATATGTGGTCTTCGAGAATGTAGAAATAGTATCCTAATGGCTCTATTAGGGATAATCCTATTGAATCGAGCTCTTAAAGGACCTAAACTCTAAACTTGCCTGCCTTGTTGTCTTTTGACGTGAGCCGGACAACTCCAAATTCTGAGATGACTCTGACTTGGTTTCTTACCGTGCCATATCTCATACGGTGTGGTAGGAACAATTTTAGAGGGAACCCTATTCACTAGATAGATTGAAGTTAACAATGAGTGTCCCCAAAAGAAAACAGAGAGGTCTGTGAAGCTCATCATGGATCGAACCATATCCAATAGGGTCCGATTTCTCCATTCTGAAACCCCATTGGGTTGAGGTGTTCCTGGTGGAGTCCATTGAGAGACTATGCCATTTTTCTTTAGATAGTCTAGGAATTCCCGGCTAAGGTATTCACCTCCTCGATCTGATCGAAGAATCTTAATGGGTTTTTCAGTTTGTTTTTCTACTTCATGTCTGAATTCTTTGAACTTTTGAAAAGCTTCAGACTTGTGTCTCATAAGATACACATATCCATACCTAGACAGATCATCAGTAAAGGTAATGAAGTAGACAAAATTGCCTCTAGTCGGAACATCAAATGGACCGCACACATCTGTATGTACTAGGGCAAGGAGATCTGTGGCCCTCTCCCCATGTCCAACAAAAGGGAGTTTAGTCATTTTGCCTTGAAGACAAGATTCACAAGTTGGATATGACTCGGAAGTCAATGGACTTAATAGCCCATTTTTCTCCAATTTGTTGATCCTATCTTCGGCTATATGACCTAATCTCAGGTGCCATAGATACCTATCATTTGGACTATCCCTAGGTCATTAGGCATTCATGTTTTGCTCGATAGTTAGAACAGGTACATCAATATGTAGCTGATAAAGACCATTAATAAGGAAACCATTTGTAATTTTATTTCTGTCATAAAGAATGTTACAATGGTCCTTAAAGAAGGTAATCACATAGCCTTCTTGTGCTAAGCATGAAACATAAATCAAATTCCTGCTAGCTGCAGGCACATAATAACAGTCTTTCAAAACTAAATCTAAACCAGATGGTAATCGAAGAGGGTATGTTCCCATGGCTACTGCAGCAACTCTTGCTCCATTACCGATGCATAGGATCATGTCTCCATCCCTCAACCTCGTGCTATCCTCAAGACCCTGCATGGAACTGCACGGATGAGCACTAGAACCAGAGTCAAGCACCCAACTGAATGCAAAAGAAACCATAAGGTTAGACTCAATAATGAGCAAACCTCCAGAAGGACCTTCCTTCTTGTTCTTCAGGGTGGCCAGGTAAGTAGGGTAGTTCCACTTCCAATGGTCGTTGCTGTTGCAATGGAAACACTTTCCATTGCCAGTGGCTTTTCATCTTCGGCTCTAGCCGTTCTTGTTCTTGTTCCTTCAACCTTCTGCTTTTTCGCATACTTCTTTTTCTTTCCATAAGACTTTCTTTTGGAAGAAGTCCGTTCCATAGCAAGAACTGAGCCTTTAGAACCTTTCATAGAAAGCTCAGCGGTAACCAGCATATTCATTAATTCGGCCAAGGAATTTTGAAGTTTATGCATGTGGTAATTCATGATGAATTGCCCATATGCATCAGTCAAGGATTGCAGAATAATATCATTCTGTAGGTCCAAGTCTAACTTCACACCGAGCTTCTCAAGCTCTTCCATGTCCTTGATCATTGTCAGACAGTGATCTTGGACTGACTGCCCATCACGCATCTTAGCCTTAAAAAGTCATTTCATGACTTGATATTTGGCTGCGCGACTCTGTTCACCAAACATCTCCTACAGGTGAGCCAACATTTGGCGAGCAGTCCCGATATCTTCATGTTGGCGTTGGAGCTCATCAGACATCGAGCCCAACATGTAATATCTAGCCTTATTATCTTCATCTATCCATTTCTCTAGAGACGCTCTCTGTTCAATGGATGGATGGGCTGGTAAGGTGGGAGGGTCCTGTTCCAGTACATGGGTTAACTTCTCAGAACCCAAAACTATTTTGTAGTTTCTGAGCCAATCTTTATAATTAGGTCCGGTCAGTCTATGTGTGTCCAGGATACGTGCTAATGGGTTGGATGCAGACATTTTTCTGTAGAGAGTCAAAGATTCTAGTTAGATACTATAATTATGACTTGACCAATTTATTTAGAAATTTTATTTTTAAACAAATTAGCTTCCACTATTTTCTCGGATCCCTACACTCTCTTTGTAGAGATGCAAAAATCTCCACGATTAATGATTTCTAGTGGGTGGTGCGGTCTCCCCAACTGACTCATCACCTCACCTAACAATTATTGGTGATGGGTTAGCCAATGGGTGAACAACTCTTGTTCAATGATTCTCTAATCATGGTGCACCCAAACTTGGTCTCTAATTCATGAATCTCACCATATCTGGAATATTGATCCACTCCTTAGTTAAGTCAGACCCACCATTTGCATAGACTAGGATTCCTAATTGAGTCTCTCACCGTATCCAAAATATTGAGCCCAACTCATCCTCCAGCCCATAGCATCCAATGCCTAATAGACATGGTTGCGTCTTTTCCGGTGCAACTGAGCCACTGTATCCAGCCGAGAACAATCAACCCCGGGAAGGGCCCGCACATCTACAATGATGGAAGACCTCAGACTTAATCTTTTCTTAGGGAGAATTGATTCAGGTCTCATTAAACTAGACTTGTCATAGTCATAACAATTATGACTAACCTAGTGGCATGGGTTAGCTCGGATTATTGACCACCTCAGATCAGAACTGTGTCAACAGATATGGCCAGGTAAGTGAGATCGGTGGAAGGAATATGCCATTAACTCGTACAAGAACGCATTCAGGTCGAGTAGCTTCCAATTAAAAACCAGTCGGTCGTATGTGCCAAACTTACCTTAGACACCAAATTGTTGAGTCAGAACCAATTGGGTTAGCCTACAATCCAGACTCTAACCTCTGAGCCTAATTAGGTCTTGCTTGATCGTGACTCGATCTTGACCCAGACTTAATCCTATTAGGCTGGTCAATTTAAGCATTGTTGATCCCATCTAACCAACTCTTGATTCGGTTTGATCAACCGCTTAGACCTAATTGAGCTACCCAAGCCCGAACCCAGTATTATGAATATATCTTAGATCTGAAATTCTCAATTTTAGACCTAATTAATATTTCATAATCTTAATTTTTAATTAAGTAGGGTTCATAAACAAAATATGCATAATAAATCCTAGGATTTCAGGATCTAGGGTTTTGCAGAAAGTAAGTTTTGGGTTTCTGATTAAGGACGAACACGCAGCACCCCTACACATCATAAGAACACCCCATCGAATGGAAAGAGAGGGCCTTTAAATCCTTCTTCATTCTTATGACCGGACGGCCAAGAGGAATGCCTTAATCAGGAACATGCAATACTACAAAATAGTTTTAGATCTATATCATATATCTCATATACAAATCAGATCTAAACATGGCATATTTTGCATACATCTCATGTATCGAATCATGCATATTTTTAGATCTAAATTATCTCATAATAATCTAAAAAATTAGATTTAAATTGATCTAATCAAAATAAATTCTAATCTAGATAATTATGTAGAACTATTCTACAACTAGTCTAGACATGCATCTATCATATCTCATATGATATTTAAAATTAAATAATTTTTATTTACTATTTTTTTGATGTTATTATAATACTTATAATATCAAAAAATAGTAAATAAAAGAATCTAAAATATGATTTAATCAGATTAAATCAAAAAATATGCAAGACTATTCTATTCTAGAACTAGTCATGCATATCTTCTAATCTTAGATCCAAATCATTTAATTTTAATTTTTTTCTGATTTCAGATCTGATCACATCTCATGTGACATCTGAAATCACTTATTTTCTAATTAAAATAAATTTAAAATCAGATCTAAACACTTTTAGAACCATGGCTCTGATACCAGTTGAAGGAAAATCCTAATTTTTTGGTCCAGATTCGTTCAGATCTGATCAGATCAAGAGATATATTTCAAAATTTTTTTTTTTGGATATATATCATATCTAAGATATTTTTGATCTAATTCTTATTATTTTAATAAATAAAATAAAATAAAGATAAATTAAATCAAATTTAATTTACCAGATTTGGGTAATATAATTACCCATTGATGATTCTGTATGCTGCGAAAGGTTTTGGATCTAGCCACGCAAGTGCCTAGCCTCTACCGATACCCACTCAGGCTGGATCTAGAGATCCTCTTCTTCTCTATCATGTCTCCAAGAATCAGATCTAGATCTGATCTGGAGGATCTTCAAAACTTCTTTTGAAGATCAGCAGTCGTCCTTTGCAGCACTGCAGCCTTCTAGCTTTCACTCGCCTTTCTTTGATCTGGATCACACCAACCAAGGTCCAAAACTCCTTTTGGACGTGGAGAGCAAGGGGAGAAGGTGGTTTTGGCATGGAGGAAGAGGGGAGAGGCAGCCTTAGGGCATGGGGTTTCAATTCTCATCTTAATCTGAGTTGGGCACAGGGTCTTATTTATAGACTGACTGTGATCCAACTTCTCTTCTTCCCAACCAATCACAACTCTTTGTGAAATCAGATCTAAATCTGATTGGTGGGAATAGAGTCCCCTGGATTCCTCCTTAGAGGGTGCCTAAGACCAGTCAAAGTTGGTTCTTAGGAGAACTCTAATTGGAATCCAAAAAGAAGATGGAGTCCTTGTCTAATAAGGACTCCTAGGCGCCTCCAGCTTGGGCACACGCCAACGGTGGCATGCGTCCCTCTTCCTTGCCAGGTTCTGGTAGGGGGACAAGCCCCCACCAGCTCTCCAATAGGTGCATGACATGTGGTCAAAAGTCAAAGTGTCAATGGTCAACATTTGACCAGTCAAAGGTAGACTTTTGACCAAAGTCAAAGAACAAGAAATGGCAGGTGACCAAAAATGGCAGGTAATGTCTTACAAAATAAGACAACCTTTTCTGAACTTGGACAACCTCCAGTCAGACCATATGAAGGCCTCTGATTGAGCACAAACTCCTTTGGCTCAGACAGGACAACTTATTTATGATAGTAAAAGAAGAACGTTAGGTTCAATCGAGTGCTAGCACGATTTTCTTGAACCTAATTGAATCTCATTCAGATCAATTGAACTGGACCAGTTCAATTGATGATCACCAGATTCAAACCCTTGTTTGTGTGACCCAGTTAGGTTCAGTTCTGTATGGTAATGGGATATGTCATGATCTCTATCATCGACATCATCGAAACTCCTTTCGATGGATCAGAACTCTTCTGATTCGAACAGCTAGAATGATCGATCATCTAAATCATTCTAATTGCTCCCAAAATCCACCAGTGACACCTAGCAGTATATGGTGGCAACCCATCAGAGCTGAATGCGAACCTCTTGGTGCAGCTACCTATGTGATTAAGTTCTTCTATCTTGAGCCCCGATCAGATTAGGGTTAAGGTGAACTCGTCAAACCCTAGTTTCTGTCATATGATGTAATCATTCGATTCGAGTCCAATGTGAAAATCTAAATAGAAACTCTTTCTATTATTTCACTCTGCCATGGCCATGGGCTTCTGGACTTGATTCTCATGATTATCATAGGGCTGCTCCTCTACCACCGAGGTAGATAGATTCCATCTTGATGCCATCCAGTTCCTACAATGAACATGCTATAGCCAACATACACCTCAGGGTTCCATATGGCTAGGAGATCGAGTAATGGTGTAGTCAAACTATAACACCCTCAAGGTGAACTACCGATGCACCTCAGGTCAAAGAACCAGACACACTACTGCAGCATCGAGTCAGTCATTGACGAGAAGGTAGACTCCCTAATGACTACTCGAGGTGGTCACGCTCAGTGCCCTCGTTCTCTAACGAGTACCTATACTCTCGCTCCGGTGTCTCCACACCGTAGACTCAAGACTCATCTACTTAAGAGAAGCGATTGTACACCAACCTTCCGGATCAATCACCATCCTCATGATGATCCTATGGTCGGGAGCTGTTTATGAGTTAATAATGATTATTCATGTCTTAAATTTTTAACTCTTGAAAATATGAATTATCATTACCATTAACTCAAAGGATGTATCACAGACACTAAATACACAGGTGTGATAGAAAATAACCCATTTCATTAATTATAGTCAAAATTACAATTTTGCCCCTAGAAGTGTATTACAAGTGTTAGCCAATTCTAGCTTCTAGGGCACATATATCTAACAGGTTATTCCTGAGGTCCCATGAGGTATGCTGCTCATTGAATGTCATGACTCGTGCTGACGGGAGCTTTAGTTCAATTGGGATGACCACTTCTATTCCAAAAGCTAAGGCAAATGGGATCTCCCCAATTAGCAATCTTTCGATAGTTTGGTATGCCCAGAGCACATGATAGATTTCATCCACCCAAGTCTCCTTTGTCCTTTCAAGTCTCGCTTTGATGCTCGACTTCGCCATTTACTTGTGGATGGGCTATTGATGTAAAATGATGGAAGATATTCAAAAACTTCATAAAATTTGATAAATCTTGCTCTAAAAAACTATCGTTCATTATCTATTATGAGGGTTCGAGGTAAGCCAAGTCTACAAATGATCGACTTCCAAATGAAGTCCTATACTTTTGCTTCAGTGATTTTTGCTAGTGGTTCAGCCTCGACCCACATTGTGAAATAATCATTGCCACCAAAAGAAACTTGTGCTATTTCGGTGCCATGAAAAAAGGTCCAAATATGTCCATCTCCCACTAAGCAAATTACCACAGGGCACCTAGGGATGTAAGTTCAGATGCTGGTTGCCTTTGAATGTTTGGACTTCTCTGATAGGATTACATTTTTTGAGATACTTTACAGAATCATAGTATAGGGTCGGCCAATAGTAACCCTGCTAGAGTAGTCTGTGTGATAAGGATCTGGCCCCTACATGACTTGCACAGATTCCTTCATGCACTTTTCATAATGCAAAGTCAGCTTCTAAAGGTCTGAGTCATCTCAAGAGCGGTAAGGAGTATGATTTTTTATATAGCTTGCCTTTATGCAGAACATATCGGGATGCTTGATTTTTGAGTTTTCGAGCTTTTTCCAAGTGATGAGAAAGATCTCCATCTTTGAGATAGGCAACCAATGGGTCAATCCAACATGGCTCATCGTCGATCTGCATTACAGGCTACTGCCCTTCCAGACTTGGGTGTTTCAGGGCATCGAAGAAGACCTCCTTGGGCAGCTCAGTCGGGGCCAATGTTGCCACCTTTGAGAGAAGGTCAACCCTAGTGTTTTCAGCTTTTGGGATTTGCTTGATGTCAAAATTGCTGAAGGCCAGAGTCAAGCTCTTCACTTTCAAGATTTTTTTATCATGCTTTCTTCTCGAGCCTCATAATTACCATTAACTTGTCCGACAATCAATTGGAAGTTACTATAGACTTGGAGTCAATCCATTTTTAATTCTTTGATGATCCTTAATCCTACAATCAAAGCTTCATATTCGGATCCATTATTAGTCGCAGGGAACTCAAAGCGTAGTGCATATTTGGTGACGACTTCTTCTGGACAAACCAAGATCAGTCCTGCGCCTGCACCAGAAGCATTGGATGAGCCATCTACATATAGGGCCTAAAAATCTTTAGGAAGGTTGGCTCTTTCTTTAAACAAACTCCGTTGTAACCAAGAAATATCAACCTCATTCTATTCAGGCTCAGCTTCATCTGGAATGATGCATTCAACTATGAAATCTTCTAGAATTTAGGCTTTGATCGATGGCCGACGCTGGTAGTTGATGTCAAACTCGGTGAGCTCTATTGTCCATTTTGCTATTCTTCTAGAGGCATCCATTCGATGAAGAACTATTTTGATTGGTTGATCAATGAGAAGTGTTATGCTGTGGCCTTGGAAGTAAGGTTGAAGCCTCCGAGCTACAACTAGTAGGGCAAAAGTTAGTTTTTCTAACTTAGTATACCTGATCTCGGTGTTCCTCAAGACTCGACTTATGTAGTAGATCAGCCTCTGTGCTTTCACCCCTTCTTTGACTAGAACTGCCACAAGAGCTACTGGGGAGACCGCCAGGTATAAAAATAATCCCTCTCTGGGTTTGGACTTTGCTAGCAAGGAAGGCGAGTAGAGGTAGTCCTTGAGCTCTTTAAAGGCTTGTTGACATTCAATGGTCCAGCATAAGTGCTTCGGCTATTTTAAGACTTGAAAAAAAGGCATACATCACTCGACTGACCTCAAAATGAAGCAGTTCAGGGCTGCCACCTTTTCGGTCAAGCACTGAACCTCTTTGATTGATTTTGGAGTAGTCAGCTCTTGAATGAACCAAATCATCTTTAGATTTGCTTCAATTCTATACCTCGACATCATGAATCCCAAAAACATTTTTAAAGTCATGTCGAAGGTGCACTTAGTTGGGTTCAACTTCAACTTGTACCTCCTAAGGGCACTGAATATCTCTTCAAGATCGATAATATGATTTATTAAAGCTCGACTCTTGACAAGCATGTCATCTATATATACCTCCATGTTGTAGTCGATCTACTCCTTGAAGATTTTATTGACCAGGCGCTGATATGTTGCTCCTGCATTTTTTAGTCCAAAAGGTATAACCCTATAACAGTAAAGACCATGATCAGTAATAAAAGTAGTTTTCTCCTTATCTTCTGGTGCCATCCAGATTTGGTTATAGCCAGAAAAGGCATCCATGAAAGTGAGGAGCTTATGGCCTGAGGTCACATCCACTAGTTGATCAATCCTAGGCAGGGGGTAGCTATCTTTCGGACAGACTTTGTTCAGCTTTTTGAAGTCTATGCACATTCTCCACTTGTCGTTTGCCTTCTTGACGAGCATGACATTGGAGTCCCAGTTTGGATAGTTGACTTCTTAAATGAGTCCAGCCTTGAGGGGCTTCTTAACTTATTTCATAATTACTTTCTATCTCTCTGGGGCATGGCTGTGCATCTTCTCCTTCACCGATCAATGCTTGGGATCAATAGTCAGATGATGTTCTATGACTTTAGTATCCATTTCGAGCATGTTGTCGGGGACCCAAATAAAAACATCTACATTCCTCTATAGAAATTTGACAAGCTGCTCTCATATCTCTTTTGCCAGGTTGGAATCAATCTATATTGTGTGCTTTGCATTCTCGTCATTCAGTGGGATAGAAACAAGATCTTTCATGGGCTCACCCCACTCTTTAGTTAATCGTCGTGGACATCCAAACCATTAACCAAACAAGGATCTGACTGCTCACCTCTCTACAAGGCAATTGAATAGCAATGTCTTATCAGGGCTTGATCTCCTCTGACTTCTCCAATCCCATAGCTTGTTGGAAACTTTATTTTCAAATAGTAGGTCGACACCACTGCTCAAAGCACATTTAGACCAGGTTGGATGAGAATAGCATTGTAAGTCGATGGAGCTTTCACTACCAAAAAGTCCACCTATGCCTTGGATTGTCTCAGATATTGTCCTGTAATCACAACCAAAGTTATTACGCCTTCAATTGGTATTACATTACCAGTGAAGCCTACCAATGGAGAGTTCGTTGGTCTAAGCCAGCCATTAGGTATAGACATTTTGGAGAAAGCATCATAAAATAAAACATCGATAGAACATTCATTATCAACAAGGACGTGGCGTACATCATCGTCTACAATATTTAAACCAACTGCAACCACATCATTATGTGAGAACTAAACTCCTTATGCATCAGCCACAGTGAAAGTCAGGGGCTCATCAGCTCTCTGCCTCTTTGCTGGTCACCCAAATCTGCTAACCTCCTCCTACCGAAGTCCCCCAAAAATGGTGTTGATAATGCCATGTGGAGGCCTATCTCCTTGTTGCTCCTTCCTCCTCAATGGCTCCGATTGCAGTAGCATCCTTGGTCGATCTTTCCATGCTTCAGACCGACATCATAGAAACTGACCAAGCCTATCCCGCCTGATGAGTTTTTCGATCTCATCTTGGAGCTGAATGCACTTCTCAGTATCATGACCATGGTCACGATGGTAGAGATAGTATTTGTTGGGATTGCGTCTATCAAGATGCATGCGCATCCTCTCTAGACTCGGCAGTTGCTCCTTGATTTTCATCAGCACTTAGGTTTTTGGAGCATTGAGGGGAGCATAGTTGTGGAACCTTATGGGGGGGAGAGTTTCTTCGTGTCCTATTATCAAGGCTTTTCTGATGATGAGCTCGAGGAGAAGTTTGGGCTTGTCTACACTTGGGAGGAGTTTTAGAGCATGGCTGTGGTTCACTTGGCTTTTCTTCATTTGTAGGCTTGCTTGAATCACCCGCCTATCGATTTCTCATGGCTTCTTCATCCTTCACCTTGAAGGCCTCTTCCACCCAGGCGTAACCATTAACTCAGAACAGCATATCAGCAAAATTTCTAAGATACTTCTTCTCCAGGGAGAATATCAGATCATTCTTTTGGAGGCCGCCCTTTAGTGCGGCCATTATGACAGACTGGTCCAAGTTCTGGATCCCTAGAGCAGTAGCATTGAAGTGGCTGACATAGGCTCAAATGGACTCTCCTTCCTTCTATTTGATATGGATGAGAGAATCCAAGCCTCATCGGGGACGTCGGCTGCTCATGAAATAAGCCATGAATTGATGGCTCATTTGATCGAAGGAAAAGATAGTACCCGACTTAAGAGCCGAGTATGAATTTCTGACTGCTCCCTTCAAAGTAGAGAGGAAAGCTTGACATAGGATGGCATCAGGCATGCCATGGAGTAGCATCATTATCCAAAAGGCCTCTAGAAGATTGATTGGATCAGCAGTCCCATCATACCTCTCAAACTATGGGAGCTTAAAGTTCGACGGGATTTGTTTCTGCATGATTTGCTGGGAGAAAGGAGGGTCAGTGCAGATGTCGTTGATGTGGGAGGGTTGAGTATGATGGAGCTCCTCGATCCGTTGGTTTATTTTTTATAGCTTTTGCTCCAGGAGATCCTCACGATCATGGATCTTCAAAGTCTTCTGATAGAGTGGGGGTAAGGTCTCCCCAGGGGTTGAATCATGATCAGAGTAAGAGCTCTCTGCCCTCTGCTTCTCTTTTTCGAAAGTTACAGACTGACTTGCCCAAGTCGGTCACCCTCAGAGTGGGTCCTGGGGTTCTGGATGAGCCTGCTACAGCTAAACCAGTGTCGGGGGTTGCTACTGCTGCTTGGCCTGCACTGGTTTAGTAATGCCATGAACCTACTGGACTAGTAGGTTGAACTGCTCTATGTCGATCATTGCTACCAACGAAACCTAAGACACCAGGGATGAGATAGGAGCGGACAGATTCGAATGAGATCTAGCTGTGGAGGTGGTTGAGCATCAAGTCGAGGTCTTCCGGAAGGCATCCTCATGAGATCAGCTGGGGGAGGCATCCTCATGAGATCGGCTAGGGATGAAGAAGGACTCTGAGGGGAAAAAAGAGAGATTTCTGCAGAGTGCTCCTCTAAGGATAAGAAAACCTCAAGAGAAAGAGGATCATTCTTCTAGCGCCAATTCTGTTGGTATAGAAAATTGTTGACGTCAGAACTGGATGGAGTTTGAGAAGATGAAGCCACCGTCGGTACCTGCAAGATAAGTTCCAGATCGGAGGTGGGGTGACTCTAGCAGAACCTTCCAACGGTCAAGTTAGTTCTCTAACCACAAAAATAGAGCACTCAGAGAGCTTTTAAGCAAAGTTTGGAGCCCTTTCTAAAAATGCACTTGGAGGATCCCTTATATAGAATGAGTCTGTAACAAACTAATGGTGACAGCTATAACTATCTAATAGTGGGCCATTCGGGGCTACATGGGGTTTGTTATGGAGGATAGTGTCTGTTGTTATGATGTACCAATCCATTGGGACTTAATAATTGAGTTCGGAGGAGGTAGTTGCTGGTAGTGAAGAGCTTTGAGTTTCACCAATCCTAGAGGAGTTCATGCTCTTTCAAGGTCGTATATGTATAAGTGGATTCATGTTGTATGGATAGCTGGATTTGCGTAGGTGTGGAGGCCTTTCTAGGTGTCTATAGTGAGTTCGGTCGGAAGGAATTTGGAAGCCTTGTGACTAGAAAAATCCTGAAGGGAGTCTACTAGAGGAGTCTGGGAGTAGTTCTTCTAGAAGAAAAAGTCCAAAAATAATTCTATTGAAAAAAGCTAAAAGGAGATCTGTCGGAGGAGCAAATATATAACGATGAGTCTCCTCTCTACCAATACAAGAAGATTGGATAGACGTGGGCTGATGGAATGAAAATCATCTGATGTCCGAGAGGAGTTCAATTGGAAGGAGGTCGACTGGAAAATTTTACTCAAAAGGAGCGGAAGGGGATCTGCTAGGGGAGAACCTGCTTATTTATTCCATTGAAGCTTGGCTGCTTTCGAGGCTATCCAGAGGATGATATGAAAGAAACAAGGTCCTTTAGCCTGTGTGTTCAAAATTCTCAATGTAGGAATCCCGAGGTCTGCCACCCTTAGTATATTGTAGAAGTTCATCTAGAGAGGAGTTTTGTTAATTCAGCATTGGTCCAATATCGAATAGCTTGAATGGTTTTCTATTGGGAAAAGATTCAAAGAGCATCGAGATTGTCCAAACCAAACCATAATTAGATCTATTACTCAGCTGCCTGGGGGCTCTCATCGCTATTCAACTTCATCTGAGCAAAATCAACAACGCCCCATAGGTTCTAGAAATATCCGATGGGGCCAAGAATCTGAATGAAGAAGATCAGCTGATGGATTTACGTTGGAGGTCTATAGTCTCGATTCCCAAACTTAAACTCTTCACTGGCTAGAGTCTGGCATGGCCACCCTCATTGAACGGAGTTTCCTCTTGGCTAGAAATCTTGTCGGACTTTGATAGGAAAGGGTTCACACCCAACAAAGTCAAAATAAGAATCCTAGTTAGACTAGAAACTTCCCTCCTTGCACCACCTTAGTCCCAACACCCACCCTTCATGCCTCCTTTGATTTTGCATGAATTCTCCATGCCCAAGAGAAGCCCACCATATCCCAAAGTCCTCTTTCTTTCTTATATGGTAAATTAAGTGTGGACCAAGTCAAAGTAGGAATTGGTTTTGATTTCAAATTCTATGAGATAGAATTTTAGGAAATGAGAACTCTTCCTAAAGTGCACCAATTCCACCTAGATTTTTTTTAGGATTTTCATGGCTTTTAGAGAGGTTTCTGTATGACAAAACCTGATGGTTGGGCGCCCCTTGTCTTGCCCAATTTGGACATTCCTTGTCTAAGTATTTGACCTAGACAAGGACTCTATATCTCTCTATATAGGATGAATTTTGGGCTGACTTTTGGATATATTCTAGATCATTGGGAGGCCTTTGGAGTGTGTCAAAATCAAAGAGAAAGTATATTGGGGCATGGAGATTTGTTAGACACCTATCTAGGTGTCTAGTTGAGAGAATGAAGAAGAAGAAGAAGGGTTCTTCTTCTAAGATTTTTTCTTTGATCTTTTCCTCCTTTAGAAATTTTTGAAAGATGTATCTGGTTCAAAATTTCTTTCTCTTCCTTCTAAAAATTAGATATTCCAAGATTTCAAGAAGGTGATTCTAGATCATTCGTCAAAGAAGGATTAGCATAGTACTAGCATACTGTGCTGATTTTCTGCATTGGACTTCTGATCGTGGTTCGTGAGCTCGTGTGGATGACTCCTAGAGGCCAGACATGTTTGTAGCTTGAAACATCATCCTCAAACTTAGATCAGTAAGTTAGAATATCCAACATGCATAGGTAATAGATCTGATCTATTATTTTCATACCTGCATTAGATGTAGTGTATATACATGTTGATGTGATCAACAAGTTTTAGTTTGTTCTTTAGATTTTAATTTTTGATTTAATAACATGACATGATCATGTAATAAATCTTAGATCTAAGATATTTTCTATAATTTAAAATTAATTTTGATTAATTTTAGTCTTTCGCTGTCTGATCTTGAAAAAATTTTAAGATCTAGTCCTGAAATACTAGATCTGATTTTATTAATTGGTATTAGAGCATAGATTTTTTCATTGCATGATTATTTGAGCATGTTTAGATTATTTTTTAGATTAGATCTTATTTATAATCTAATTATTAAATCTAAAATTAAAATTTTTGATCACACAACTGCTATAAGATTGTCCTATTATAAAATTTATCCTTTATAGTGGAATGATTGTCCTAGTTCATGTTGATCAGCTTCTAATTATAAATTTATTAGATTTGATCTAATTTTATTTATAATTTAATAAATTTAAAATAATTTTAGATCTAAAAATAAAATTTTTAGGTCACACGGACTGCTGCAAGGTTTACCCCTTATGGTGGAAAGGTCATCCAAGTACGTGCTGATCTAAAATATTGATCATAAAATTTTAGATTAGATTTAAAAAAAATTATGATCTGATTAAAAAAATTTAATCTAATTTTAATCATCATAAATATGCTATATTTTCTCTATGATAATTTATGATTGGTTATAGTTGAAATTATTTTAATTACATGAATCTATTTAGATTAGATCCAAAATAGTTTCATGCTAATTTTACTTGCATATTGATTATGAATCAAATATTTAACTTGGTTGATAGAACCATGTTCTAAATATAATTTACAAATATGAAAATCATTTTTAAAAAGCCGAACCCCAACCCTGTGCCCAAAACTTAATTAAGAATTAAGAATTTGTTTGATTAGGATCTAGGATTGTGAATTGAAGATCCTAAGACACAAATCATAACACATTGGGTAAAATGGGTTAGTGAGGATTAGGTACATTAATTGGATTGGACTTACGATTAGATTAAAGAATGAACTTCATTATAGAATTGACTAAATCTAATCAATTGTTATCTTAGATTAGATCAAGAATTCTCTAGATCAATTATAATAGTTGTAGTTGGTCAAGTTCATGTCTTTTACGAGACCTAAGATGGACTTGATTCTTGGCTACGCAGTCTAGCACGAACTGTTAGGTTGATCTAATTGAAACTAATTAAACCAGTTGATGTCTAAGGTAAACCAAGACTAGTTGTCTTTAATAGGAAATCTGCTTACCTGGCCATTTCTGATGGTGTCTAAGATAAGCTTTGGCAGACCCTCCCACTGATCGAACTTACCCGGCCTCTTGATGAAATTATGTTTTAATCAGATCACTTAACTATTTAAGCTAACCCATATCAGTTAGGTAAATGAATTTGACTGATTTAGATGCTCCTATACTAGCCTATTAAAGGTCTTTCTTAAGCTGACTTGGTGAAGTTAGTGGAAGGATCATGACAAGCAAGTTCATCTGATCTTTTCTCATCTTCAAATTAAATCCTCTAAAATTATTAGGTCCCCAAAATGAAATAGTTATTATGATAATTACATCATAGCCTCCCATTAAAATGGATGATAATTGATCCATTAGTTGGATAATCATTGGAGGCCCAAAGGCTTGGTGTTTATCGGCTAATGGAATTATCATTCATTATGTGATTTCTTAGCTGCATTTTTCCAAATGGTGGTTAGGTTGGCTAACCAAAGTTAGATCTAATCATTCATTGGTTTGATGGGCCAAGTATGGTCATGTTTATGGTTGGTCCTAACTAGATTTTTTTAGTGAAGGCCGAAGCCTATTGATTAAGGACTGGGGTAAAATTTAATTTTCAAAAATTATTTTGAGAAATAATTGATTATGAACCTACCTTTAGATGTACATGGGTTAGCCAACAAAAGTTGGGATCGGGTGTAGTCTATATGGATTCTAGTATCTGCTAAGAAATTAGGATAATTTCTCAAATTGAAGGTAGAGGCTACCAATTCGAATAAAATAGTAGAAGAACCTTTTGATTAAAGTCCAAATATTTAGATTTAATGAATCAGTTATTAATTAGATTATGATTTTTCTTTGTATAAATATGGCCACTTTTCTATCGCTTCGATTATTATTGGATAATGATAAGTTGGTGGGATCTAACTTCGATAGCTGGACCAAAAGTTAAAAATTATCCTAGAGCATGAACGGATCCTATATATATTAACGGATCCTACACCTGAGGAGTCAGTTGCCAGTGCACATGAAATAGTTAGAGATACTTACCAGAAGTGGCTCAGTGATCAGACCATGGTGTGCTGCATTATGCTGGTTGCTATGAGTGACGAGTTCCATCATAGATTTGAGATGACTCAACCAAAGAACTTGCTTCAAGTGTTGGAGGATTTCTTTGGCACACCCGATGATGTGTAAAGGCACAAGACTAGTTGTGCCATCTTCAATGTCAGGATGTCTGATGGTGCCTTTATCACTAATCATGCATTGTACATGATCGAGCTGATAGAGTATTTGAGCAAGCTCGACTTTTTCATACATAAACAACTTGAGAAGGATGCAATACTGAACTCATTACCTAAGTCTTTTCTCCCATTTCTTACTCATTTTAGAATGACAAAGCCTAAAGTAGACTACCAAGGGTCACAGAGGTTGCTTCAGAACTTTGAGAAGGACCACCAACTCGATAAGGAGTCGGTGAACATAGTGGAAGGTTCATCTTCTGGTTCTTGACCCTTTAGGAAAGGAAAGAAGAACAAGAAGAAGAAAGCTAAGAAGTGCAAGTTCAGGTTGGGACATCTGTGCAGGGCCAGACCAGGAAGATCAAGCTCGATAAGAGTCTAGCTAAATGCTTCTTTTGCAAGAAGCAGAGGCACTAGAAGAGGAACTATCTTAAGTACATTGCCTCTCAAAACCCAAACAGGCAGAGAAAGAAACAAGCGATTGCTAGGCAAGGTATTTATATAATAACTCCTTATAATTTCTTTATTTGTGATATTACCGACTGGGTATTGGATACCAATAGCCCTTACCATATTTGCAATATATTGTGGGGGTTGTAGGTCAGTAGGAGATTCAAGTAAGGTGAAAGATTTCTAAATGTTGGAGATGGAAGATCAATTCCAGTTCTAGCTTTAGAAATTCTGAAACTTGTATTTGAGTCCTATACCATTGTTCTTAGTGAACGTCATTTCTATCCTAGTTTCTTTTTGAATGTTTTTTTTGTAGGCTTTCTAGCAAAAAATGACTATAAAATATCAATAAAGAAATAAGTTTGTAATATCATTACGAATGGTGTTACCATTTTTTGTGGACTTTTAAACAATGGTGTGTATATCCTATCACAACCTATTAACATAGTCTATTCAACTGGCAAGCACCCAAGATTAGATAGTCTATTAGATATCTATTTATGGCTCTGTAGGCTAGGTCATATAAATAAGAATAGGATAAATAGGTTGACTCAAGAGGAAATCCTCGAAGTTAGTGATAGTGAAACACTTCCAACCTATGAGTCTTGTCTTTTTGGTAAAATGACGAAGTCACCTTTTACTAAAAAAGATGAAAGAGCCACTAAGCTCTTAGATCTAGTACATACTGATGTATATGGACTAATGAGCACAAGTGCCAAAGATAGATATTTCTACTTCATTACTTTCATAGATGATCTATCTAGATATGGATATATCTATCTGATGAAACATGAGTCGGATTTATTTAAAATATTCAAATGATTCTAAAGTGAAGTAGAAAAATAAACTTGAAAGAGTATCAAAACTCTTTAATCTGACCGAGGAGGAGAATATCTTTTCAATGAGTTTCTCAAATATCTAGGAGAGAATGGGATTCTCTTCCAATGGACTACTCTAGAAACACCACAGCATAATGGTGTGTCTGAAAGGACGAATTTGACTATATTAGACATGGTCTGATCCATATGGGTTTTGCCAGCTTGCTAATAATCTTCTAGGGTTATGCACTCGAATCGGCTTGTTATCTATTAAATAAAGTTTCAAGTAAGTCTGTAGTTAAGACTCCATATGAGATATGGATAGGACATAAGCTAGCACCTTCACACCTTAGGGTTTGGAGGTATCCGGCTTTTATCAAATGATTAGTTATAGATAAACTTGGACCTAGGTCTGACATGTGCACATTTATACGATACTCAAAAGAGACCAAAGGATATTATTTCTACTATTATGATGAACAAAAGATGTTCGTCAGTCTTATGGCAATCTTTTTGGAAAAAGAGTTCCTTAGTGAAGGAGCTATTGCCTCTAATGTTGAACTTGATGAAGTTCAGCAGGTAGAAAAATTGACACCTATAGCTGAACCTGAGTCATATTTGATTAGATCAGATCTAGAGCCTAGTATACCTGCACCATTAAGATGATACGATAGAGTACCATATCATCCAGATAGATACTACGATTTCTTGGTCCAAGATGGTGATCCCATCGAACTCGATGGGAACGATGAGGATCCAATCACTTATGTGGATGCTATGCAGAGATCCTATTTTGAGAAATGGCTTGAGGCCATGAAATCTGAAAAGGAATCCATGAAGGTCAATGATGTTTGGACATTGGTTGACCCACCCGAAGGAGTTAAATCCATTGGGTGTAAATGGATCTTCAAAAAAAAAAGAAGCACAGATGGAAAGGTGGGGACCTACAAAGCTCATCTAGTTATCAAGGGGTATCATCAACATTATGGTATTGACTATGATGAGACGTTCTCTCCTATGGCAATGCTTAAATTCATTTCGATAATGCTTGTGATAGCTACCCATTTAGACTATGAGATTTGGTAGATGGACGTGAAGATACCTTTCCTAAATGGAGAGCAGATCGAAGAGATGTATATGATACAACCTGAGGGATTCACATCCATAAATGAGTCCAAGGTGTGCAAGCTTTAGAGATCCATTTATGGATTGAAGCAGGCATCTCAGAGTTAGAATATGCATTTTGATAAGGTGATTAAAATGTATGGCTTCATTAAGAATGGAGAAGAGCCCTGCATTTATAAATGGGCAACTAGTCCAGTAGTGGTATTCCTCATCTTGTATGTGGATGATATTCTCTTAATCAGAAATGACATCATCATACTGTATGGAATAAAAGTCTGGTTGTCATCACAGTTCTCTATGAAGGACTTGGGTAAAGCAACCTACATCCTAAGGATGAAGATCTATAGGGATAGATCTAAAAGGATTCTTGGGTTATTCCAGTCCACATATATAGATACTATGCTGAAGAGGTTCAGCATCGAGAATTTCAAAAGGGGGCTATCTTTTGATAGATCATGAAATTTCTCTCTTCAAGAAGGATTGTCCAATAATTCCTGAAGAAAAAGAGCATATGAGTAAAGTTCCATATGCTTCGATAATGGGATCTATCATGTATGCCATTGTTGAAAAATGTATCCTTAAGCCAATCATCTAGGTTGTAGATGGTTGAGCTAAATGTAATTATACTTGAATTATTAATGAATAAAATTATTCTTTTGGCATATTCATCACTTTGTACATCCTCCTGTAATGAACTCTTCTATGATGAAGTCCTCAGGATAATTTAGACTCGACAAAGGAGGATTTGTCATTTAGTCCTTAAATGTATTCATGACCAAATGATTCATTATTATCCAGCATGACAATGTATCGAGTGTAGGTCATTGTGTGCCATAAGTGTTGGTTGTCCTCTTAATGAAGAAGTATGGAGATACTGTTATGGCATGCAGGTGAAGTGTAGGGATACATTTCACTGAACGTGATCTAACTGCGGAGCTCACTACTGTCAAGAGTTGCTTATGAAGGATATGGGTATGAGTGTCTCGTAGACCTGAGATCACCATAATAACCTATAAGCAACTCACCGCACTTAGATACCGGACTATTTGAATTTCTAATTCAATGATGGAAGGCTACTGGGTGTAGTGAAGTACTTGGCTTATCAATGTGTGGGTCAAGATGGGATTGATCCCTTAAGTGTTTGAGCAAGTGCATTGCTGTTTTTCAATTTAGTAAATCCTCGATTAGGATAGTCCATATGATGGATTTATTCGAGGTCAAGGAAATGAATTATATGGTAACCATATGCCATAGGTTCGTCGATGTTGCATTGCATTTATTTGATCTATCTGAATGATGGGTACCATTCCTAGATGATCACATTGATTAGTACAGAAAATTAGTTTCTATGCTGCCGGATGGATTCGAACCTATGGGGTCCCATATAATAGGAGTTTCTATCTTATCTGTTGGCTGATATTGAGTCTCGATGATCTAAGACCCTATGGTCAAGAGTTCCACTGGACTGGGACTCTATGACCAAGAGTTCCATTGGACTGGGATTAAGTTCTTCATATCCGGGACTCTGATCGAGTGTCCTGATGACCTAAGACTCTGTAGTCAAAAGTCCCACTAGACTAGGACACTATGACCAAGAGTCCTGGTGGACTAGGACTCTGAGTTGTACTCATTTGGAACTCTCTGATCAAGAATCTCATTGGTCTGGGACTCTATGATCGTGAGTTTGATTCACTTGGAACACTGGGTTCAAGAGTCCCACTGGTTTGGGACTCTTCAAGAGTTTCATGTTGATGGGACTTTATTGCCCGGTAGCCCATCTAATTTGGACTTAGATATTTTTTAGAGGATAATTAGCAATTTAATTTCTGATTAGCTCTATTTGATTGAGTGATGAGGGTTCGATCAAGTCTGATTGAATTCGATTCGATTGGGTTTGACCCAATCAGGTCATAAGATGACCTAATCGCTATGGGAGTTTTGATCATGATTTGATCAGGACCTGGACCTAAATAATTTTTAATTTGATTAGGATATTATTGGATTAGGCTTAGCCTAATTTGGTTGAATTTAACCTGGTCTAATTGGGTCTACATTTATTGGTTTGGTTGAAACCAATTAGGACCAAGTTAAATGAAGTTTGAATTCAAACTCTCCCATGCGCCCACCATTTTTGACTTTTCCACTACTGTTCCGGGCCCAAAATTTTGTACGTAACTTTTCTATCACCCAGAAGGTTTTTGCACCCCCTCTCTTATCTACTTTTGACCTATTCCAAGGGTTAGACCAATTCAAAGTAAGTTGAGTTTTGAATTCAACTCAGTTTCTTGGAGGTTGGAACCAATCCAACCTTATCTACTTCCCACGCCCTTCCTTTTGTTTGTCGAACATTTTGTAGAGAAATAAAATTATGCACACATAGAAGGAGAGTCCTTCTGCATGTTAAAATACATGGGAGGAGGCATTGGATAAGGATAAGAGGCTCACTTGATTTTTGAAATCAAGTGAGTGGTTAAAACCTCCTAACCACTCAACCCTTATCACTTTCCATGCATTGTTCCCATGGTATTCCTATCAATAAATTATGAGAATTTTTGTACATACATAAGATAGGGTTAGAATTACATGGTAAAAGTTTTAGAGTGATTGGGCATTAGTTTTATGTGAAAAAAATGATGGAGTGAAGGTGAGCAGGATCCTATAACACTTTACTTTTCCCTCATGCCTCTCTTCTCTTCTTTTTTTTACCTCTAAGGATACCTATTTTTTAGATATGATCTAAATAAGGCTTATAGATCGATAAGACATCTTTCCATAAAAAATTGTTTCATCAAGAAACTCCACACATAGTGGGCGTGATAAAATTTTTAGTGTATCAAGGTTTTTGGGCTGTGTGAATCCCTAGATTTAGGAATCTGGGTTCGGGTGGAGTGTTTGAGTGTTGTGAACATCAAATCAGCACCAAATTTGAAACACCTCTTCACCATCCACTAATGTTTGTGTTCTAATTTTTTAGAATATTTGAAAAATCAAAAAATACATGATCGATTGGATTGATTGTAATCAACCATTGAAGGCCCCCATGAGGAGCTAGCACTCCAGTGGGGCTGATCGAGATCAGGAGCTCTGTATGGACCAACCATAGAGGCTGGACATGTGTGCAACTATGGTATGACACTAGAGCATTATTCAGTAGATTCAGATTATGGTGATCAGCTACCCACAAAAATGTATTGTGTTCTGAACAGATAAATGTAGTAAAGAGTTTGCTGCATAGTATTATTTTCAGATATATATGAATACATGCATATTATGTTTAGATCCTTAGTATAGGTCTTAATATTTTGATATGATTAAAAATTAATTAATTAGATTAATTAATTTTTTGCTATATTTTAGCTATTTTCAAAAAATTTTTTGAAAGTAGCACTACAAACCCTGCACTACATCCTTCAAATGGTATCAAAGCGTAGATTCGCTAAACATGTTATGCTTGCATGATTAGATTAATAATTTAGATTTGATCTAAATATTAATCTAATATTCTAATTAATTAGATCTAAAAATTAAAATCAGGATCCCATGGACTGTAGGTTGTCCTGCTATAGGATTTATCCTCTGCAATGCAAAGGTTGTCCTTGTACATGCTTAATCTTGTAGTTGACCATAAAATTTTTAGATTAGATCTAATTTTTTATGATATGTTAAATTAGGCTTTAATCTATTTTTTGATCAACAATGCATGTTTAGATATGATCTAAAGTTTGATTCATGATTTAGTATTATGTAGTGTACATAGTTTCAGATTAAACCCTACAACTAGTGTTGTTTGTGAATTGAGCAGATTCAATTTTAAAGTGAGTCGACTCAATTAGTGAATAATGCTAAGTTGTAAAGAACCTTTCAAAACTTAAAAATTATTTTTGAAATGTCGAACCCTAACCCATCAGCCTAAAACTTAATTAAAGAAATTAAGTATTGTTCATAGGGTCTAGAATTGTGAATTAAGATCCTAAGACAAAGGCATAAGGCTGTGGGTTAAAGAGTTAGATGAATTAGGTCCATTAATTTGGTTAGACCTAAGATTAGTTAAAGAATGGATTAATCTAGAGTAATTGATCAAATCTAAGCAAGTGTTAAATTAGAATAGGTTAAGGACACTTTAGAATCAACTCCAATAGTTGTAGTTGGATGAGTCCATGTCTTTAACAAGACCAAAATGGACTTAATTTGTGGCTACACGGTTAAGCCCGAAATTACTAGATTTATTAGATTAAACCTAATTAACTAGTTGGTGTCTAAGGTATGTTTGGTAGTCTAGACCAGTGGTTTTTAATTGGGAGTTACTTGCACTGATTCGATCTTTGATGAGTTAATGGCATATCCCTTCCACTGATCTCACTTACCTGGCCAACATGGTCGATTGGGATTTAATTGGATCGCTTGATGATTCAGACTGACTCATGACATTAGGAATCAGTTTGACTGATTTCAATCAATAAGAGTGAATAAGGAGCCCATAGACCTAAATTGATCCTAGTCCTAACATATTGACTTGGTGAAGTCAGTGGGAGGACTTGACTTGGTGAAGTCAGTGGGAGAAATTTGATCCATGTCCTTTCTACCCTTAAATCATAAGTAACCTAAATCCTCTAAATTATTAGGTACTTAAAATGACTAAGTTATGGAGATAACCGAGTCATAGCCTCCCATTAAGATGAATAGTAATGAGTCCAATTTTCTAGGTGGACATTGGAGGTGCCTTACACCTGGTGTTCATTTGGATATTGGAATTACTATCCATCATATGATGATTAGGTCACACTCTCTTAATGGTGATCAGGTTAGCTAGAGCTTTCCTCAGGCCTGATTATCATTTGTTTGATGCACTGAAATTAATCATGGTTGGACCTAACCAAACTTTTTCAGTGGAGGACATAGCCTACTGATTTGGTATCTGGGGTAAAACCTAAATACTGAAAATTATTTAGGAAAGTAATTGATTGTGAACCTACCTATAGATACACATGAATTAGATAGAGCTTTCCTCGGATCCGTTTATAGTTTATGTGGATTTCAGTACCCACTAAGGAGTTACTGTAATTCCTTGAATTGGAGGTAGAGACAACCAATTCGTTAAAAATAGTGGAAGGACCTTTAGACTAAAGTCCAAATCTTTAGGATTTAAATTTATTCAAGTACTTATTGGGTTTCATATTTTTCTTTTAGATAAATAAAATGGCTAGAATAAGTCCGCTCCATTCACCATTGGACAGTGGTAAGCATTTAGGACCTAGGAACTAGGAGTCTAGTATTGACCCTAATAAGACAGACCTAGAGAGGAATGGTCCTCTTAACCTAAATAGACTGAATAGGAGAAATCAGCAAGTAGTTGCTGGTTAAGGTTGTTATATGATAACACCTTGCAATTTCTCCATATATGACACATCTACCAGGATATTAGTGCTAGAAATTATGTCCCAAAGCAAATCGTCAGCCTCTTGATGGTTGATATATTATAATTAATTTATTAATTAAATAAAAAATATTTTGGCATCCTTTTTCATCATAAATTTACATCTTCTAATGAACTCCATTGTTGTGATGAAGTCCTTGAAGAAAAAAGCCATATTTTTTGGATCAGATTTATTCAGATTTGATTGAATCAAGAGGGATATTTCAAAAATTTTTCCTCCAAAATACTAATCGAATCTGAGACTTCTTAGATCTGATCTTATTGATCAAATAATAAAATTAAAAATAAAAATTAAATCTAATTTAATTATACCTTTATTTTGGGTAATCTAATTATCCTGTGATGATCCTGATGTTTGCCTGAGGTTCTAGATGTAGCCACGCAAGTGCCAGGCATCTACCGATATCCACTAAGGCAGGATCTGGAGATCTTCTCTTTCTCAATCAATCCTCCAAAAATTAGATCTAGATCTGGTCTTGAAGGTCTTTAAAATAGCTTTTGAAGAATAGCCATTATCTCTTGCAATAGTGTTGCCTTCTTCCTTTCCTGACGCCATTCACTTGCTTGGATCACACCTTGTTCATGCCCAAAAGCCCTTGGGCATGGAGAGGAGAGAGAGGACCAGAGGGTGGCAAGAAGAAGGAGGGAGAGAGACTTTGTGGCATGGGCTAAAGGCTGAAACATTAAATTCTAGGCGTAGATAAGGTTTATATAGACCCTGCTGTGCCTTGCAGTGCCACATCATCCAGGCCAATCATGGCCCTTTACATAATCATATCCAAATCTGATTGGTGGGATGATATCATCTGATCCAATAAGATGAGAGATCCTCAAAACCCTCCTAAGGTGGCACGAAGACTGGGTCAAACAAGACTTCTTGGCGCCACATAGTTTAATCCTCTGAAGCAACCCTGGAGTCCCATCTATATGGGACTCCAGCTTTATCCACATGGGACGCATGCCTCCCTAGGTGTGCACCCTCTTTCTATCTACATTATAATAGGTGGACAAGTTTCCAGGTACTATCCTATGGGTGCATGATACATGGACAGATGTCTAAATGTCTAGGGTCAATATTTGACTAATGTCTGAAAACAAGATTTAGCAAGTGACCAAAAATGCCAAGTGTTGTTTTAAATTTATCTCATAAATTAAGATAACCCTTTCCTAACTAGGGCAAGCTCCAGTCAGACCAAGTAAAGATTTCTGAGTGAGTCCAAACACATTTGGTTCAGTCAAGAGAAGCTTTAATGATTGTTAAAGGTGAACATTAGGCACAATCGTATGCTTGCACAATTTTCTTTATCCTAATTGAATCTTATTCAAATCAATTGAACTAGATTAGTCCAATTGATGACATCCAAATCCAAACCCATGTTTGTGAGATCCAGTTAGATTTAATTTCGTATGGTAATGGGATATATCTCGATCTCTATCACCGACATCATCGAAACACCTTCCGATGGATCTAAACTTTTCTGATTTAGACAACTAGTATGATCGGTCATCCTAATCATTCTAACTACTCTCAAAATATTCTAATGACACCTAGCAGCATATAGTGGCAACCCATCATAACTGAAAGCGAACCTCTCAGTGCAGTTACCTGTGTGATTAAGTTCTTCTATCTTGAGCCCTAATCGGATTAGGGTTAAGGTGATCTCGTCAAATCCTAATTTTTATCATATGAATTAATCATTCGATTCAAGTCCAATGTGAAAATCTTAATAGAAACTCTTTCTATTATTTCACTCTACCATGGCCGTGGGCTTATGAACTTGATTCTCATGATCATCATAGGACTGCTCCTCATCTACCAAGGTAGATAGATCCCCTATTAGTGCAATCCAATTCCTATAATGAACATGCTATAGCTAACATACACCTCAGGGTTTCGAATGGATAGAAGACTGAGTTATGGTGTAGTCAAACTATAACATCCTCAAGATGAACTATCGATATACCTCAGATCAAAGAATTAGACACACCACTGCAACTTCGAGCCAGTCATCGACGAGAAGGTAGACTTTCTCATGATTGCTCGAGGTGGTCATGCCCAATGCCCTCGTTCTCTAACGAGTATCTGTACTCTCGCTCTGGTGTCTCTACACCATAGACTCAAGACTCATCTATCTAAAAGTATCAATCATACACCAACCTTTCGGATCAATCACCATCCATATGATGATCTTACGATCGGAAGTATTTTAGGAGTTAATAATGAAAATTCATGTCTTAAATTTTCAACTCTTGAAAATATAAACTATCATTACCATTAACTCAAGTGATGTATCAAAGACACTTTCAAATAGACACAGTGATAGAAAATAATTTATTTTATTATTTATAATCAAAATTATAATTTTGTCCTTACAAGTGTATTATAAGTATCAGCCAATCTGACTTCTTGGTTACACATATCTAACAAACTCCCACTTGACCTAAAGCTAATTGGCTACAAATCTAAGTTCCATCATTTCAAGATGGGCTTTGATCTTTTGCTGGCTCAATGGCTTTGTAACTGGGTCTGCTGCATTATCTGCGGAGTCGACTCTCTTGACCTTGATGTAACCTTTCTCAAGGTAATCGCAGATGAGGTGGTATTGCTACTTGATGAGCTAAGATTTTTGGGGAGGCCTTAGCTCCTTATCAAGGACTATGGTGCCATTATTATCGTAGTATAGAAGAATGTCATCCAATGGAATCACTCTGATCTTTGTAGCGAACTTCTTGTACCAAAATGCCTCCTTCATAGCTTCTGACACAGCGATGTACTCTGCTTCCATGGTGGAACATGCTATCACTGTCTGCTTGGAACTCTTCCAACTGACAGCCCCACCATTACACACAAATAGACTCCTAGATGTTGACTTTTGATCATCTATATCGATCATAAAATTCTAGTCTGCATACCCCTGGACATGGAGTTCTCCATTACCAAAAATGAACAACATATCCTTAATTCTTCTCAAGTACTTAAGGATATATTTTATAGAAGTCCAGTATTTTTCATCTGGATTTGACTGATATCTGCTCGTGATACTCACAGCATGGGCTATATCAGGTCGTGTACATAACATGGCATACATAAGACTCCCTATTGCTAAAGCATAAGGGATCTTGCTCATACGTTCAATCTCGTCAGGTGTGTTGGGATACATTTTCTTAGAGAGATGAATGCCATGTCTGAAGGATACCAATCCCCACTTAGAGTTTTCTATGCTAAAACTCTTTAGCACTTTCTCTATATACATCTTCTGTGAAAGATCTAGCATCCTATTCGATCTATCCCTATAGTCCTTAATTCCTAGAATGAAGGATGCTTCTCCTAGGTCTTTCATGGAGAATTCTTTAGATAACAATATTTTAACTATGGTCAACATGAAAATATCATTTTCAATAAGGAGGATATCATCCACGTATAGTACTAGAAAGACAATAGCGCATCCACTGACCTTTTTGAAAACAAATGATTTCTCCTCGTTATTGATGAAGTCAAATAATTTGATCACATCATTAAAATGAGTATTCCAGCTTTGAGATGCTTTCTTAAGTCCATATATGGACCTTTGTAGCTTGCATACTTTGTGATCAACATCACTAGATGTGAAACCTAGTGGCTGTTCCATATAGATATCTTCCTTAAGGTATCCATTTAAGAATGCCATTTTCACATCCATTTGCCATATTTCATAATCGAAATAGACTGCAACAACAAACAATATGTTGATGGATTTTAATATGGCTACTGACGAAAAGGTATCCTGATAGTCAATTTCTTCGTACTGACTATACTCTTTTGCCACTAATCTAGCTTTGAATGTCTCCATATTCCCATCTACACTAATCTTTCTCTTGTAGATCCATTTACACCCAATAGGTACTATACCTTCTTGTGGATCTACCAAGGTCTAGACTTGGTTTGAGTGCATTAAGTCAATTTTTGACTTCATTGCCTCTAGCCATTTCTCAGAGTCCATTTTTGATATCATCTCATTATAAGTTTTAGATCATCACCATGAACCCCATTACCTATGAGAAATATTTCTTCTACTTCCTCTGAAATGGTACCTAAGTACCTCTCAAGAGGATGAAAAATCCTTTCTGATCTACGAGGAGGAGGAGGTAGTGATTGTATTAACTCTACCTGATTTGGTTCCATTTGATCCTTAGGGGGACAGAAAATCCTTTTCGATCTACGAGGTATAGGAGGTAGTGATTGTATTGGCTCAACCTAATTTGGTTCCATAGGATCCTTAGCTCATAGCTCTTATGAGATTTTATCCTCAAGCTTGATCTACTTTCCAATGCCACTATCTTGAATAAACTACTTTTCAAGAAAGATGGCATGCCAACTCACAATCACATTGTGGTCTTCTGGAATGTAGAAATAATATCCTAATGACTCTTTAGGATATCCTATGAATTGAGCTCTAAAGGACCTATAGTCTAACTTGTCCGCTTGTTGTCTTTTGATATGAGCCAGACAATCCTAAATTCTATGATGACTCAGACTTGATTTCTTACCATGCCGTATCTCATATGGTGTGGTAGGAATGGTTTTAGAGGAAACCCTATTCAGTAAATATATAGCAGTTAACAGACTATGTTCCTAAAGAAAATCAGAAAGGTCTGTGAAGCTCATCATGGTCAAACCATATCTAATAGGGTCCAATTTCTTCATTCTAAAACTCCGTTGAGTTGAGATGTTCCAGTTGGAGTCTATTGAGAGACTATGCCATATTGTTGAGATAGTCTAAAAATTTCTGACTAAGGTATTCACCTCCTCGAACTGATCGAAGAATCTTAATAGATTTTTCAATTTGCTTTTCCACTTCATGTTTGAATTTCTTAAACTTTTCAAAGGCTTCAGATTTGTGTCTCATATGATACACATACCCATACCAAGATAAATCATCGATAAAAGTTATGAAGTAGATAAAGTTGCCTCTAGCCGGCACATCTAATGGGCCACACACATCAATATGTACTAGGGCAAGTATATCCGTGGCCCTTTCCCCATGGCCTACAAAAGGGAGCTTAGTCTTTTTTCCATTAAGACATGATTCACAAATTGGATATGACTTGAAAGTCAACGGACTCAGAAGCCTGATTTTCTCCAATTTGTTAACCCTATCTTCTGCTATATGATCAAGCCTTAGGTGCCATAGATACCTATCATTTGGACTATCCCTGGGTCATTTTAATCTTATGGCATTCATATTTTGCTCGATATTAAAGATAGATACATCAATATGTAACTGGTAGAGATCGTTAATAAGAAAACCACTTACAATTTTATTTCTTTCATAAAGAATATTACAATGGTCCTTAAGAAAACTAATTATATAGCCTTCTTGTGCTAAACATGAAATAGAAATCAAATTTTTGCTTGCAGTAGGCATACAATAAAAATCCTTAAGTACTAAATCTAAGTTACATGATAGTCAAAGAGGGCAGGTTCTCACGACCACAGTAGCAACCCTTGCTCCATTTTCGATGCATAAGATCATCTCACCATCTCTCAGCCTCCTGCTATCCTCAAGATCCTCTAGAAGGACCTGTCTCCTTCTTATTCTTAAGGGTGGCCAGGTATGTAGGATAGTTCCGCTTCCAATAGCCATCAGTATTATAATAGAAATACTTTTCTTTATCAACAGCCTTCTTCTTCAGCTCTGCCTTCTTTTTCTCTCCACCTTCCACCTTCTATCTTTTCACAGACTTTTTTTTCTTTCCAAAAGACTTTATCTTAGAAGAAGTCCATTCCATAGCAAGTACTGAGCCATTAGAATCTTTCATAGAAAACTCAGCAGTAACCAGCATATTCATAAGCTCGGCCAAAATATTCTGAACTTTATGCATATGGTAGTTCATGATGAACTGCCCATACGCATTAGTCAAGGATTGCAGAATTATATTATTCTATAGATCCTGGTCTAACATCACTCTGAGCTTCTCAAGCTCTTCGAAGTCCTTGATCATCATTAGATAATGATCTTGGACTGACTGCTCATCTTTCATTTTAGTCATAAATAGTCATTTAAAGATTTGATATTCGACTGTGCGACTCTGTTCACCAAACAACTTTTGCAGGTGAGCCAACATTTGGCTGACAGTCTTGATATCTTCATGTTGGCACTAAAGCTCATCAGGTATTGAGCCCAATATGTAGTATCTAATCTTATTATCATCATCCATCCACTTATCAAGAAATGCTCTCTATTCAATGGATGGACGAGCTGATAAGGTGGAGGGATCCTGGTCTAATACATGAGTCAACTTCTCAAAATCTAAAATGATTTTGAAGTTTTGGAGCCAATCATTATAATTGGATCTGATCAGTTTATTAGTGTCTAGGATATGGGCTAGCGCGTTGGATGCAGATATTCTACTTTTCCTATAGAGAGTCAAAGTTTCTAGTTAGTGAAGGGAAAATCTTGATTTTTTAGATCATGTTCATTCAAATCTGATTAGATTAAGAGAGATATTTTAAAAAAATTTTTCATGTATCCAAATCAGATTTAAGATATTTGAAATCTAATTTTATCGATCTAATAAAATAAAATAAAATAAAATAAATCTAATTTAATTTATACCTTTTGTTGGGTAATCGGATTACCCTATGATGATCCTACTGATTGTCTGAGGTTCTGGATCTAGCCACGCAAGCGCCTGGCCTCTATCGGTATCCACTCAGGTTGGATCTAGAGATCATCTTTTTCTTTGTCACTTCTCCAAATATAACATCTAGATCTGATTTGGAGGATCTTCAAAACTCCTTCTGAAGATCAGCAGTCGTCTCTGCAGCAGTGCTGCCTTCTTCCTTTCTCATCAGCTTTCTTTTGCCTGGATCGCACCAAACTGGAGCCCAACTTCCTTTGGGCATGGAGAGGAGAGAGAGAACTAGAAAATGGCATGAATGAGGGAGTGGGGCAGCCTTGGGGCATGCGCTAAGAGAGAACTCTATTAAAGTTGGGCATAGATAGGGTTTATATAGATCCTACTGCGCCATGCAGTGCCACATCAATCCAGCCAATCACGTTGCTTCATGTAATCAGATCTAAATCTAATTGGTGGGATGATATCACCTAATCCAATCATATTAGAGCCCCTTGAATTCATCCTTAGGTGGTGCCAAGATTGATCAAAGCTGAGTCTTAGATGCCTTCCTGAGTTGATTCAATGAAGCAACCTAGAATCCCATCTGTATGGGACTCTAATCGTCCCTATCCATGGGCACACGCCTCCCTAGGCATGTGCCCCCTTCTTTTCAATTTCTAGCAAGGAGACAAGCCCCTATCTGCTCTCCTATGGGTGCATGACATATGGACAGATGTCAAAGGGTCAAAGGTCAATATTTAACCAAAGTCAAAAGACATGAATTAGTAGGTAACGGAAAATGGCCGGTGTTGTCTCAAATTTATTTCATAAACTAAGACAACCCTTTTTAGATCTAGACAAGCTCCGGTCAGACCAAGTAAAGGTACTCAAGTGAGCACAAACATATTTAGCTCAGTCGAGATAACTTTTAATAATAGTAGAAGGAGAACGTTAGGCTCAATGGTGAGCTAGCACAATTTCCTTAAACCTAATTGAATCTAATTCAAATGAATTGAACTGGGTTAGTCCAATTGATGATATCCAAATCCAAACTCTTGTTTATGTGATCCAGTTAGATTTAGTTTTGTATGGTAATGGGATATGTCATGATCTCTATCATCGACATCATCGAAACTCCTTTGAACGGATCAGAACTCTTCTGATTCAGACAACTAGAATGATCGATCATCTAAATCATTCTAATTGCTTCCAAAATCCACCAATGATACCTAGCAGTATATGGTGGCAATCCATCAAAACTAAAAATGAACCTTTTGGTGTAGCTACTTGTGTGATTAAGTCTTCTATCTTGAGCCCCGATCAGATTAGGGTTAAGGTGAACTCATCAAACCCTAATTTCTATCATATGATTTAATCATTCGATTCAAGTCTGATGTGAAAACCTTAATAGAAACTCTTTCTATTAATTCACTTTGCCATGGCCAAGGGCTTATGGACTTGATTCTAGTGATTATCATAGGGTTGCTCCTCATCCTCCGAGGTAGATAGATTCCTTCTTGGTGCAATCCAATTCCTACAATGAACATGCTATAGCCAACATACACCTCAAGGTTCCGAATGGCTAGAAGATTGAGTCATGGTGTAGTCAAACTATAACGCCCTTAAGGTGAACTGTTGATACACCTTAGGATAAAAAACCAGACACACCGCTACAGCTTCAAGTCAGTCATCGACGAGAAGGTAGACTTTTTTATGACTGCTCGAGGTGGTCATGCTCAGTACCCTCGTTCTCGAACGAGTACCTATACTCTCGCTCCTGTGTCTCTATAACATAAACTCAAGACTCATCTACTATAAAGAAATGATTGTACACCAATCTTTTAGATTAATCATCGTCCTCATGATGATCCTACGGTCGGAAGCATTTTACGAATTAATAAATAAAAATTCATGTCTTAAATTTTCAACTCTTGAAAATATGAATTATCATTATCATTAACTCAAGGGATGTATCACAAATAGTAAATACATATTTGTGATAGAAAATAATCTATTTTATTATTTATAGTCAAAATTATAATTTTGCCCCTAGAAGTGTATTACAAGTGTCAGTCAATTCAGGCTTCTAGGGCACACATATCTAACAATCTCCCACTTGACCTAAAGCCAATTGGAAACAAATGTATGTCCCATCATCTCAAGGTGGGCTTTAAACTTCTGCTGGCCCAATGGCTTTGTAAGCGGGTCTACCGCATTGTCTGCAGAGTCGACTCTCTTGACCTCGACATATTTTTTCTCGAGGTAATCGCGAATGAGGTGGTATCGTTGCTCGATTTGTTTGGATTTTTGGTTCAATCTTGGCTCCTTAGCAAGGGCTATGGCACCATTGTTGTCGCAGTACAGAAGAATGGCATCTGATGGCATCACTCCAATCTCTGCAGCAAACTTTTTATATCAGAATGCCTCCTTCGTAGCTTCAGACGTAACAATGTATTCTACTTCCATGGTGGAATCCGCTATCACAGTTTGCTTGAAACTCTTCCAACTGACAACACTACCATTACGCACAAACAGACTCTCAGATGTTGACTTTCGATCATCTATATCGGACATAAAATCCAAGTTCGTATATCCTTGGACTTGGAGTTCTCCATTACCAAAAATCAATAACATATCCTTAGTTCTTCTTAAGTACTTAAGGATACATTTTACAAAAGTTCAATGTTCTTCATCTGGATTCGATTGATATCTACTCATGATACTCACAGCATGGGCTATATCAGATCGTGTACATAACATGGCATACATGAGGCTCCCTATTGCTGAAGCATAAGGGATCTTGCTCATGCATTCTATTTTCTCAGGTGAGCTAGGGCACATCATCTTGGAAAGATGAATACCATGTCTGAAGGGTACTAATCTCCTCTTAGAGTTTTTAATGCTAAACCTCTTTAGCACTTCCTCTATGCACATCTTCTGTGAAAGTCCTAGCATCCTATTCTATCTATCTCTATAGATCTTAATTCCTAGAATAAAGGATGCTTCACCTAGATCTTTCGTGTAGAATTCTTTGGATAACCACATTTTAACTATGGTCAACATGGAAATATCGTTCCCAATAAGGAGGATATCATCCATGTATAATACGAGGAAGACAACAATGCTCCCACTGACCTTATTGAAGATACATTGCTCCTCATTTTTGATGAAACCAAATAATTTGATCCTATCATTAAAACGAGTGTTCCAGCTCCGAGATGCTTGCTTAAGTCCATATATGGACCTTTGCAGCTTGCATACCTTGTGATTAGCATCACTGGATGTGAAACCTAGTGGCTGTTCCATATAGATATCTTCCTCAAGATATTCATTTAAGAATGCCATTTTTACATCCATTTGCCATATATCATAATCAAAATAGGTTGCTACAGTAACTAATGTGCGGATGAATTTTAGCATAGCTACTAGCAAAAAAGTATCCTTATAGTCAATAACTTCGTGCTGACTACAATCTTTTGCCACTAATCTAGCTTTGAATGTCTCCACATTCCCATCTGCACCAATCTTTCTCTTGTAGATCCATTTACACCCAATAGGTACTATACCTTCTTGTGGATCTACCAAGGTCCAGACTTGGTTTGAGTGCATCAAGTCAATTTCTAACTTTATTGCCTCTAGCCATTTCTTGGAGTCGATATTTGATATCGTCTCATTATAGGTTTTGGGATCATCACCATGAACTCCATTACCTATGAGGAACGTTTCCTCTATTTTCTCTAAAATGGTACCTAAGTACCTCTTTGATGGACGAAAAATCCTTTTCGATCTACAAGGTGGAGGAGGTAGTGATTGTATTGGCTCTACCAGATTTGGTTCCATTTGGTCCTTAGCTCGTTGCTCTTGTGAGACTTTCTCATCGAGCTTGATCTGCTTTCCAATGCCTCCATCTTGAATAAACTATTTTTTAAGAAAGATGGCATGTCAACTCATAGTCACATTGTGATCTTCTGAAATGTAAAAATAATATCCTAATGATTCTTTAGGATATCCTATAAATCGAGCTCTAAAGGACCTTGAAGTCTAACTTGTTCACTTGTTGTTGTCTTTTTGACATGATTTTGGTTTCGGACATTACCCAGCAAAATATTCATGATGATGTGACTAAAACTTGGTTTTCTCCACCAACTATATTAAAGGTTTATTTCATTCATAAAGAGTGTCAAAGAGGTAGGAAGGTTTTAGAATGTTGAGCTTATTCAGTAATTCTTAAATTGGCTAGTTAATTTTAAAAAGAAGTGTATCCAAAGATTTTCCAGAAGACTATATAGGTAGCTTCAAGCTCTAACATGGAATCAAACCGTATTTCATAAATTTATTTTTCTACTTCATGTCAAATTTTTGAACTTTTTCAAGCTTCAGACTTATGTCTTAAGATACCATCCATTGAGATCATCGGGTAGAAGTATTCCACACCGAGTGGGCCAACTTAGAGGACTATGCCAAGTTTTTCCTAATAATCCTATAGTTTCAAAAAATTTTGGATTTTAAGCAAATTAAACGTATCACACAGATCCAATGAAATGACTTTTCCATTTAAGAACCTATAATTCAGCTATTTTTAATTTCATTAAGATACTATCATGTCAGAAAGATTTCCCTTGAACACTTTTTAGCATAAGCTTCAACTTATGTCTCATACTAGAAAAGATGTGAATACCAATACCAACATAGATAGAAATCGATAAAGGTTACAATGGTAGATTTAAAATCTACAAAACTAGCCGAGTGCTATCATGATGCAAATGCAAGGGCACAACTACAAAGTATTCATGTATTCTAACTGGCAAGAAGATCCCGCCATGTTAGCCCTTTGCCCTTGTCCTACAAAAGAGAGAGCTTAAGTCATTTTGGCCATGAGACAGAATGCAAAGATTCACAACGAAAATTGGATATGACTCAAAAGTATGATAGTCAACAGACTCAATAATAGCCCAATCTTTTCCAATTTGTTATACCCTATTCCTCCTCTGCTATAATGAGACCTAGTCTCTTAGGTGGTCATAGATACCCATCATTTAGATTTATCCCTAGGGTTCAGTCATTAACAGCATATAGCATTCACAGAGAATTTTTTATGCTCGATTTCATTAAAAAATAGATAACATCAATTATATCATTCTGTTAAGAGTAAAATATTCAAGAAAACCACTTAGCAAATTTGCTATTTAATAATTTCTTTCTTTGAATATCTTAAGAATTGATACTTGGCTTACTTTCATATGGTCCTTAAGAAAAACTAATTAAATAGCTTCTAGTGCAGGCATGAAAATAGATTATCAATTCCTGATATGCTGTTGGCACATAATAACAATCTTCTTTAAAAACTAAGTCTAAAACCAGATGATAGTCGAAAGAGGATATGTTCACACCGCCAACAACTCTTGTTCCATTTTCGATGCGCAGGATCATTTCACCATCCCTTAGCCTCCTACTATCCTTAAGACCCTGTATGGAAGTGCACAAATGAGCACTAAAACTAGAGTCAAGCACCTAACTGGATGCAGAAGAAATCGTAAGGTTAGAATCAACAACGAGCATTCCTCCAGAAGGACCTGCCTCCTTCTTGTTCTTTAGGGTGGCCAGGTAAGTATGATAGTTCTGCTTCCAGTGGCCATCATTATTGCAATGGAAATACTTTATTTTGTCAGCGACCTTCTTTTTCAGCTCTACCTTTTTCTTCTTTCCTCCTTCCACCTTATGCTTTTTCGTAGACTTTTTATCTTTCTAAAAGGCTTTTTTTTAGAAGTCTGTTCCATAGCAAGCACTGAGTCTTTAGAACCTTTCATGGAAAGCTCAGCAATTACCAGCATATTCATAAGTTCGCCCAGAGAATTTTGAAGTTTATGCATATGGTAGTTCATGATGAACTGCCCATACGCATCAGTCAAGGATTGTAGAATTATATCATTCTGCAGATCCAGGTCTAACTTCACTCTGAGCTTCTCAAGCTCTTCCAAGTCCTTGATCATCATTAGACAAAGATCTTGGACTGACTACCTAATATGCATTTTAGTCTTGAATAGTCATTTAGTGAATTGATACTTGGCTACGTGACTCTATTCATCAAACATCTCTTATAGGTAGCCAATTTGTAGACAGTCCTGATTCTTGGCACTGAAGTATTAAACATCGAGTCCAACTATGTATTAGTATCTGTCCTTGATTATCTTACGTCTGCCACTTATCAAGAGATACTCTCTGCTCAGTGGATGGACAAGGTGGTAAGATGGGAGGATCCTGATCCAACATATGAGTTAACTTCTTGAAATCCAAAATAATTTTGAAGTTTCGAAGCCAATCCTTATAATTGGATCCGATCAGTCTATGGGTGTCTAGGATTCTTGCTAGTTGGTTGGATGCAGATATTTTTCTATAGAGAGTCAAAGAGTTTCTAATTAGATTATTATACTCTAATTGACTTGACCAATTTATTCAGGAGTTTTATTTTTAAATAAATTAGCTTCCACTATTTTCTCGATCCCTACACTCTCCTCTATAGAGATGCAAAAAATCTTTGATATTAATGATTTTTAGTGGGTGCTGCGGTCCCACCAACTGACTCATCACCTCACCTAACAGTTATTGGTGATGGGTTAGCCAATGAGTGAACAACTCTTGTTCAATGATTCTCTAATCATGGTGCATCCAAACATGGTCTCTAATTCATGAATCTCACTATGCTCGAAATATTGATCCACTCTCTTAGTTTAAGTCAGACCCACTATTGCATAGATTGATTTCTAATTGAGTCTCTCACCATATCCAAAATATTGTCCCAATCCATCCTCCAAGCCATTATCCTATCTGCTAATATCATGTTTCCATCCTATAACTAAAGCAGTCAACAACCATGGAAGAGCCGCATCTACAATGGTGGAAGACCTTAGACTTAATCTTTTCTTAGAAAGATTTGATTTAGGTCTCATTAAACTAGACTTGACATAGTCATAACCATTATGACTAACCTAGTGGCATGGGTTAGCTCGAATTATTGACCACCTCAGATCAGAACTGAGCCAACAAATATGGCCAGGTAAGTGAGATCGATAGAAGGGATATGCCATTAACTCGACTAGAATGCATTCGAGTCGAGTAGCTCCTAATTAAAAATCAGTTGATCGTATCTGCCAAACTTATCTTAGACACCAAATTATTGAGCCAGAATCAATCGGGTTAGCCTACAATCTAGACTCTAACCACTAAGCCTAATTAGGTCTTAGCTTGATCGATCACTCACGTGACTCGATCTTAATCCAGACTTAATCCTATTAGGCTGGTCAATTTAAATACTATTGATCCTATCTAACCAACTCTTGATTCGATTTGATCAATCGCTTAGACCTAATTGAGCTACCCAAGCCCGAACCTAATATTATGAATATGTCTTAGATCTGAAATTCTTAATTTTAAACCTAATTAGTATTTTATAATCTTAATTCTTAATTAAGTTTAGGGTTCATAAATAAAACATGTAAATAAAATCCTAGGATTTTACGATCTAGAGTTTTGCAGAAAATAAGTTTTTGATTTTTGATTAAGAATGAATGTGAAGCACCCCTACACATCATAACAACATCCCATCGAATGGGAGGAGAGGATATTTAAACCCTATTTTGTTCTTATGACTAGACGGCCAAGGGGAATGCCTTAATCAGAAATATTCAAAACTACAAAACTAGTTAGATCTACATCATTTATCTCATAGATAAAAATGGATCTAACTTTACACATGTTTTGCGTACATCTCATGTATATTTTCATGCATATTTTCAGATCTTAATTATCTAATAATTTATCTAAAAAATTAAATTTAAATTGATCACATCAAAATAAATTCTAATCTTGACAAGTATGCAGAACTATTCTACAACTACTCTACTCATGCATTCATCATATCTCATATGATCCAAAAATTAAATAATTTTATTTACTATTTTTTAGATCTTATTATAATATTTATAGCATAAAAAGTAGTAAATAAATAGATCTAAAATTCTAGCTTCATCAAATTAAATTATAAACATGCAAGACTATGTATAGAACTATTCTATTTTACAGCTAGTCATGCATCTTGTAAAACTTAGATCTAAATTATTTAATTTTAATTTTTTTCTAATTTTAGATCCAATCACATCTCATGTGATATCTAAAATTATCTAATTATTAGATCAAAAATAATTAAAATTAGATCTAAATAATTTTTAGAAAACCTAGCTCTGATACCAGTTGAAGGAGAAATCCTAATTTCTCGGATCAAGTTCGTTCAGATCTGATTGGATCAAGAGAGATATTTCAAAAATTTCTCTCAAGTATCCAAATCAGATCTAAGATATTTCAGATCTAATTTTATAGATCTAATAAAATAAAATAAATGAAATTAAATCTAATTTAATTTATATCTTTTGTTGGATAATCAGATTACCCTATGATGATCCTGCTGATTGCCTGAGGTTCTGGATCTAGCCACGCAAGCATCTAGCCTCTACCGATATCCACTCAGACTAGATCTAGAGATCTTCACCTACTTTATCATTTTTCTAAGTATTTGATCTAGATCTGATTTGGAGGATCTTCAAAACTCCTTCTGAAGATCAGCAGTCATCTCTGCAGCAGTGCTGCCTTCTTCCTTTCTCGTAAGCTTTCTCTTGCCTGGATTGCACCAAACTGGAGCCCAACATCCTTTGGGCGTGCAGAGGAGAGAGAGAACCAGAAGATGGCATGGAGGAGTGAGAGGGACAGCCTTGGGACATGGGCTAAGAGAGAACTCTATTAAAGTTGGGCGCAGATAGGGTTTATATAGACCCTGCTGCGCCATGAAGTGCCACATCATCTCGGCCAATCATGTTGCTTCATACAATCAGATCTAAATCTGATTGATGGGATGATATTACCTGATCTAATTAGATGAGAGCCCCTTGAATTCATCCTTAGGTGGCACTAAGACTGATCAAAGCTGAGTCTTAGGCGCCTTCCTAAGTTGATTCAATGAAGCGATCGGGAGTCCCATCCGTTTGGGACTCCAGTCGTCCCTATCCATGCGCGCATGCCTCCATAGGTGTGTGCCCCCTCCTTTCCAATCTCTAGCATGGGGACAAGCCCCTATCTACTCTCCTATGGATGCATGACACATGGGCAGATGTCCAAGGGTCAAAGGTCAACGTTTGACCAAAGTCAAAAGATAAGAATAAGCAGGTGATAGAAAATGGTAGGTGTTGTCTTAAATTTATTTCATAAATTTAGATAACCCTTTTTAGACCTAGATAAGCTCCAGTCAGACTAAGTAAAGGTACCTGAGTGAGCACAAATATATTTGGCTCAGTTGAGATAACTTTTAATAATAGTAGAAGGAGAACGTTAGGCTCAATCATGTGCTAGCACGATTTCCTTGAACATAATTGAATGTAATTCAAATCAATTGAACTAGGTTAGTCCAACTGATGATATCCAGATCTAAACCCTTATTTGTGTGACCCAATTAGGTTCAGTTTTATATGGTAATGGGATATGTCATGATCTCTGCCATCAACATCATCAAAACTCCTTTCAATGGATTAGAACTCTTTTGATTCAGACAACTAAAATGATCGATCATTTAAATCATTCTAATTGCTCCCAAAATCCACCAATGACACCTAGCAGTATATGGTGGCAACCCATCAAAACTGAAAATGAACCTCTTGGTGCAATTACCTATGTGATTAATTTCTTCTATCTTAAGCCCCAATCAGATTAGGGTTATGGTGAACTCGTCAAACCCTAATTTCTATCATATGATTTAATCATTCGATTCAAGTCTGATGTGAAAACCTTAATAGAAACTCTTTCTATTATTTCACTCTACCATGGCCATGGGCTTATGGACTTGATTCTTATGATTATCATAGGGCTGCTCCTCATCCACCGAGGTAGATAGATTTCTTCTTGGTGCAATCCAATTCCTACAATGAACATGTTATAGCCAACATACACCTCAGGATTCTGAATGGCTAGGAGATCGAGTCATGGTGTAGTCAAACTATAACACCCTCAAGGTGAACTGCGATGCACCTCAGGTCAAAGAACCAGACACACCACTACAGCTTCGAGTCAGTCATCGATGAGAAGGTAGACATCCTTATGACTGCTCGAGGTGGTCACGCTCAGTGTCCTCATTCTCTAACAAGTACCTACACTCTCACTCCAGTGTCTCTACACCATAGACTCAAGACTCATCTACTATAATGAAGCGATTCTACACCAATCTTCTAGATCAATCATCATCCTTATGATGATCCTACGATCGGGAGCATTTTATGAATTAATAAATAAAAATTTATGTCTTAAATTTTCAACTCTTAAAAATATGAATTATCCTTACCATTAACTCAAGAGATGTATCACAGACACTAAATATATATTTATATAGAAAATAATCTATTTTATTATTTATAATCAAAATTATAATTTTGCCCCTAGAAGTGTATTACAAGTGTTAGCCAATTCTGGCTTCTAGGGCACACATATCTAATAGTTAGATTTTGTAATTAAGACTTGACCAATTTATTTAGGAGTTTGATTTTTAAATAAATTAGCTCTCACTATTTTCTCGGATTCCTACACTCTCTCTGTAGAGATGCAAAAATCTCAAAGATTACTGATTTTTAGTAGGTGGTGCAATCCTACCAACTGACCCATCACCTCACCTAACAGTTATTATTGATGGGTTAGTCAATGAGTGAACAACTCTTGTCCAATGATTTTCTAATCATGGTACACCCAGACTTGATCTCTAATTCATGAATCTCATCATGCCTAGAATATTGATCCACTTCTTAGTTTAGTCAAACCCACCATTTGCATAGATTGAATTCCTAATTCGGTCTCTCAATGTATCCAAAATATTGAGCCCAATCCATCCTCCAGCCTGTAGCATCCAATGCTTAATATATCTTTTCGATGCAACTGAACCACTATGATCAGTCAAGAACAATAAACCTCGAGATGGGCCTGCACATCTATAGTGATGGAAGACCTTAGACTTAATCTTTTCTTAGGGAGATCTGATTTAGGTCTCTTTAAATTTGACATGACATAGCCATAACCATTATGACTAACCTAGTGGCATGGGTCAGCTTGGATTGTTAGCCATCTTAAATCAGGATTGGACAGACAAATATGGCCAAGTAAGTGAGACTGGTGGAGGAGATATGCCATTAACTCGATAAGAATGCACTCGAGTCGAGTAGCTCCCAATTAAAAATCAGTCGATCGTATCTGGCAAACTTATCTTAGACACCAAATTGTTGAGCCAGAACTAATCGGGTTAGCCTACAATCCAGACTCTAACCACTGAGCCTAATTAGGTCTTAACTCGACCAATCACTCATGTGACTCGACCTTGATCCAGACTTAATCATACTAGGCTGGTTAATTTAAGTACTATTGATCCCATCTAACCAACTCTTGATTCGGTCTGATCAACCACTAGACCTAATTGAGCTACCCAAGCCCGAACCCAATTTTATGAATATATCTTAGATATGAAGATTCTTAATTTTGGATGTAAAATATTTCATAATCTTAATTCTTAATTATATTTAGGGTTCATAAATAAAACATGTATATAAAATCCTAGGATTTTAGGATCTAGGATTTTGTAGAAAATAAGTTTTCGATTTATGATTAAGGATGAACGCGCAGTACCCCTACACACCATAAGAACATCCCATCGAATAGAATGAGAGGGCCGTTAGACCCTTCTTCATTCTTTTGATCGGATGGTTAAGGTGAACGCCTTAAGCAGAAACATGATAAATCCACAAAACTAGTTAGATCTACATCATATAACACATATATAAAAAATTGATCTAACTAAAAATATATTTTGCATACATCTCATGTACCATATCATGCATGTTTTTAGATCTAAATTATCTCATAAATATTTAAAAAATAAGATTTAAATTTTATCATATCAAATTAAAATTTATTCTAGATAATTTTGTAGAACTATTCTACGACTAGTCTAAACATGCATCTATCATATCTCATATTAATAAATTAAATAAATTTATTTTCTATTTTTTAGATCTAGTTATAATATTATAATATCAAAAAATAAAAAATAAATATATATAAAAATAATAATTAATCAAATTAAAATTATGAATATGCCAGACTACACATAAAATAATTATATTCCTAGTCTAGTCTTGCATCTCATACATCTTTGATCTAGATTATTTAATTTTTATTTTTTTAATTTAGATCTAATCATATCTAATGTGACATCTAAAATTATCTCATTATTAGGTCAGAAATATATTAAAATTAGATCTAATAAATTATAGAACCTGACTCTAATACTAGTTGAAGGGAAAAGACTTTTTTTTCAAATCAGGTTCATTCAGATTTGATTGGATCAAGAGGAATATTTTAAAAAAATTTTCTCTGAGATCCTAATCAAATCTGAGACTTCTCAGATATGATCTTATTAATCTGATAATAAAAATTAAAAATAAAAATAAAATCTAATTTAATTATATCTTTATTTTGGGTAATCCAATTACCCTATGATGATCTTGATGTTTGTCTGAGGTTCTGGATGTAGCCATGCAAGTGCCTGGCCTCTGCCGGTATGTACTTGGATAGGATCTGGACATCTTCTCTTTCTTAATCAATCCTTCAAAAATTAGATCTATATCTGATCTTGAAGGTCTTCAAAAATGCTTTTGAGGAACAACGATTGTCTCTTACGGCAGGACAACCTTCTTCCTTTTCGATGCATTTCACTCACTTGGATCGCACCTTGTTCGTGCCCAAAAGCCCTTGGGCATGGTGAGAAGAGAGAGGACTAGAGGGTGGCATGGAGAAGGAGGGAGAGAGGCTTTGTGGCATGGGCTAAAGGCAGAAGCATTAAATTCTAAGCGCAGATAGGGTTTTTATAGACCCTGCTGTGCCATGCAGTGCCACATCATCCTTGCCAATCATGGCTCTTTGCACAATCAAATCTAAATCTGAATGGTGGGATGACATCATCTAATCTAATTAGATGAGAGACCCTCAAAACCCTCCTAAGGTGGTGCCAAGACTAGGTCAAATAAGACTTCTTGGTGCCACACAGTTTAATCCCCTGAAGCAACCCTGGAGTCCCATCTATATGGGACTCCAGCTTTATCCTCTTGGAGTGCATGCCTCCCTAGGCATGCACCCTCTTCCTATCAACATTTTAGTAGGAGGACAAGTCCCCAGGTACTCTCCTATGGGTGTAAGACACATGGGCAGATGTCTAAGTGTCCAGGGTCAATATTTGACTAATGTCCGAAAATAAGATTTAGCAGGTGATCGAAAATGGCAAGTATTATCTTAAATTTATCACATAAATTAAGACAACCCTTTTCTAACCTGGGCAAGCTCCAGTCAGATCAAGTAAAGGTTTTTAAGTGAGCCCAAATATATTTAGCTCAGTCGAGACAAGCTTTAATGATTGTTAAAGGAGAACATTAGGCTCAATTGTGTGCTAGCATAATTTTCTTGAACCTAATTGAATCTTATTCAAATCAATTCAGTCTAATTGATGATATTCAGATCCAAATTCTTATTTGTATGATCTAATTAAGTACAATTCCATATGGTTATGGAATATGCCTCGATCTCTATCATCGACATCATCGAAACACCTTCCGATGGATCAAAACTTTTTTGATTCAGACAACTAGTATGATCGATCATCTAAATCATTCTAATTGCTCCCAAAATCCATCAGTGACACTTAGCAGCATATGATGGCAATCCATCAGAACTGAAAGTGAGCCTCTCGATGCAGTTACCTGTGTGATTAAGTTCCTCTATCTTAAGCCCCGACCGAATTAGGGTTAAGATGATCTCGTCAAACCCTAATTTCCATCATATGAATTAATCATTCGATTGAAGTCCAATGTGAAAACCCTAATAAAAACTCTTTCTATAATTTTACACTGCCATGGCCATGGACTTATGGACTTGATTCTCATGATCATCATAGGACTGCTCCTCATCTACCTAGGTAGATAGATCTCCTATTGGTGCTATCCAATTCCTGTAATAAACATGCTATAGCCGACATACACCTCAGGATTTCGAATTGCTAGGAGACCGAGTTATGGTGTAGTCAAACTATAAGACCCTCAAGGTAAACTGTCGATGCACCTTAGATCAAAGAACCAGACACACCACTGCAGCTTCGAAACAATCATCGACAAGAAGGTAGACTTCCTCGTAACTGCTCATGGTGGTCACGTTCAGTGCCCTCGTTCTCTAACGAGTATCTGTACACTCGCTCTGATGCCTCTATACCATAGACTCAATACTCATTTATACAAAAGAAGCAATCGTACACCAACCTTCTGGATCAATCATCATCCTCGTGATGATCCTACGGTCGGGAGTATTTTATGAGATAATAATGAAAATTCAGATCTTAAATTTTTAAGTCTTGAAAATATGAACTATCATTACCATTAACCCGAGGGATGTGTCACAGACACTTTCAAAGACACACTATGATAGAAAATAATTTATTTTACTATTTATAGTTAAAATTATAATTTTGCCCTTAGAACTATGTTACAAGTGTCAACCAATCTGGCTTCTAGGGCACACATATCTAACAAACTCCCACTTGACCTAAAGCCAATTGGCTACAAATCTAAGTTCGACCTTCTCAAGGTGGGCTTCGATCTTCTACTGGCTCAACGATATTGTAAGTGGGTTTGCCATATTGTCTACGGAGTCGACTCTCTTGACCTTAACGTAACCTTTCTCAAGATAATCATGGATGAGGTGGTATCGTTGCTCAATGTGCTTGGATATTTGGTGAGACCTCGACTCCTCAGAAAGCATTATGGCACCATTATTATCGCAGTACAGAGGAATGACAACCGATGGCATCACTCAGATCTCTACGATGAACTTCTTATATCAGAATGCCTCCTTCATAGCTTCTGACGCAGCGATGTACTCTACTTCCATGATGGAATCTACTATCACTGTCTGTTTGAAACTCTTTTAACTGACAGCACCACCATTACACACAAATAGACTCTCAGATGTTGACTCTCGATCATTGATAGGAACGCGATGTTGTCGTTAAGACACCGTATTTATCAGTTTAATCAAACTTCTTTAAATAATTAAAAATGCATAGATAGCAGTGAGTCGGGTCGAATCCATAAAAAAGGTAGTATTTTTAAATTTGAAATCTTAATTTTTTTTTAAAAAAAAAATTGAAATCAAAAGTGAAGTCAAAAAATAAAAAGTGAAAATTAAAAGGTGTAGCAATTTAAACTTGGTACTATGATCTACCAGTTAGATCTTAACATCTACTTGCAATAAAATAAAAAGCAATAATTTGTAGTGCAAAAATTAAATTACAATAAAAATAAAAACCATGAAATTAAAGAGCATAAAAATAAATATTATATTAAAAAGTTCATAATTTAAATACATAAAATAAAAAGAAAATAAAATAGGCTAATCTCTGATCTTGGATCGACATTGATGGAAAGATGGTGTAGAAGTCTAGCTCTTCTTCTCGGCACCCATTGCTTTGAAGTAGCCATTAACCCATAGCCTGGCTTCACCCTGTACCAAAGCTTCACCTTGATCTGAGATATTGATTTTTGAAGGCCTGGGGTCCTTTTTATAGAGCTAGGGAGACTAGATATTTTTTTGGAGGTAATGTGGGACTAACGATTGTTTTAATCATGAAAATAGGAGAAATCTAAGTGAAATTTGGATTAAAATAGCCTCTGTTAAGTTTTTTTAATTTTGGCCATTAGATGGTGATCCGATGCTTCCAAAAATACCAAAAATTGATGTATAACGGCCCAGATCAAGTCGGATTAATTTCTGACTGTTGGATCATGCTTGATGGAAGAATTTAGGCCATTGATCACACGCATGAGAGTTTGATCACCATCGAGAGCCTTCTGGACCGTTGGATCGAAGCTGGAATCAAGCGCTGCCATTCGATGGCAATCTGGGTGAATCAACAATCAAAAAAAAACTTGACCGTCCGATCTTGATGCAAACAACCACCACTATACGATCGCACGTTTTCTGTTCCCATGGACCGCATGGACCGGCCACATCGTGCACCGTAACCAATCAGCATCTTTTTATTGATAGATGAAAAGACCAAAATGCCCTATGAGCCATTATGAATTTTCTATAAACCCTTTAGGGGTCTAGGTCCAGCATGTGGCAAGCTCTGATTCACCGGTGTCTGTTGTGCTGGCGGTCCACAATGTGCTGTAGACCGACTGATGGCTTCTGGGTTTGAGTTGGCTAGCGTGGATGGCTTGGCTCGGCTTGTTTGGATGCACCAACTGCTGCGGCATGGTGGCTTGAGCCGTTTGAGCCGTATGTTATTTTTTCATTTAAATTTTTTATTTTATTTCTTTAGAAATTTATATCTTTTTCATTTTAGCTTCATTTTGCTCCAAACATATTTCATTACGATAAAAAAAAATGAGCTCTTTCCATTATTTATAAAATTTTATTTTTTTATTTTTATTATTTTATAATTAATTTTTTTAATTAATTAAAATATGAATTTCTCAAAAATTATATATAAATTAATCATTAATTTTTAAAAATTAATATAAATTAATTGATAAATTAATATTTTTATTGGTAAATTTATGATGCTTATCACACCCCCCAACTTAAGCTTTGCTCGTCCTCAAGTAAAGAAAGAATTTAGTTTTAAATATCTTTTAACTTTAGAGTTTCGAATTTTACCTAAGCAATTTTTAAAATGGCCATTGATATTTAGTAAAGCTTAAGTGAGACATATCATTGGGGTATTAATACTTATTAATAAAAAAATTAAGTAAAGAACATTAAATTTTTTAGAATTTTTTCTAAATTATCCCATCTTTATCTCTGATTTGTCTAAACTTTCATATAGACAAGTGTATTGCTACTTCTGTCTTTTATTTATTGATTTTTACTTTTATACTCTCTACTTTTTTATGTGAATATCATTGCTTACTTAGGCAACGAGATTCGGTTACTTGGTGAAAAAAAATATATATATATATATATTTTAACATTGTACCACTATTGAGTGTCTTAACCTCTTAAGCTTTCTATTTGATCCATGTAGCGAGTCTTAGGCCAATGACTCCCAAACCAGTTGGCTTTAGGGCACTAGGTGAAGGGAAATCCTGATTTCCCGGTCCAGGTTCGTCCAGATCTGATTAGATCAAGAGATATATTTCAAAAATTTTCTCTTGATCTCAATCAGATCTTGATATATTTCAGATCTAATTCTTATTATTTTAATAAATAAAATAAAATAAGATAAATTAAATCAAATTTAATTTACCTAATGGGTAATCCTATTACCCTGTAATGATCCTGATTGCAGCGGAAGTTCTGATCATAGCGACGCAAGCGCCTAGCCTACCAGTATCACTCGGGTTGGGATCTGGAGATCCTCTTCTTCTCTATCACACTCCAAAAATTAGATGGATCTGATCTGGAGGATCTTCAAAACTCTTTTGAAGATCTGCAGTCGTCCTTTTGCAGCAGCGCACCTTTTTTTTTGATCGCCTTGATCTGAATCGCACCAACCTAGTCCAAACTCTTTTTGGACGTGGAAGCAAGGGAGAAGAGATTATGGCATGAAAAAGGAGGGGAGAGGCAGCCTTGGGGCGTGTCTAATTGCATTCACTTAGAATTAGGGTTGGGCGCAGGGTCTTATTTATAGACCTCTTGTGATCCAACTCCTCTTCCTCTCAACCAATCACAATCCTTTGTGAAATCAGATCTAAATCTGATTGGTTGAAATAGAGACCCCTGGATTCCTCCTTAGAGGGCGCCTAAGATCCAAAAGGGAGGTGGAGTCCTTGTCCAACAAGGACTCCTAGGCGCCTCCTACTTGGGCTCACGCCACCCTTGGCATGCGCCCTTCTCCTTGCCAGGTTCTGGCAGGGGGACAGGCCCCCACCAGCTTTCCAATAGGTGCATGACATGTGGTCAAAAATCAAAGGGTCAATGGTTAACATTTGACCAGTCAAAGGTAGACTTTTGACCAAAGTCAAAGAACAAGAAATGGCAGGTGACCAAAAATGGCAGGTAATGTCTTACAAATAAGACAACTTATTCTGACTTGGACAACCTCCAGTCAGACCATATGAAGGCCTCTGATTGAGCACAAACTCTTTTGGCTCAGTCAGGACAACTTATTTGTGATAGTAAAAGAAGAACGTTGGTTCAATCGAGTGCTAGCACGATTTCCTTGAACCTAATTGAATATCATTCAGATCAATTGAACTAGATTAGTTCAATTGATGATTACCAGATTCAAACCCTTGTTTGTGTGACCCAGTTAGGTTCAGTTCTGTATGGTAATGGGATATGTCATGATCTCTATCATCGACATCATCGAAACTCCTTTCGATGGATCAGAACTCTTCTGATTCGAACAGCTAGAATGATCGATCATCTAAATCATTCTAATTGCTCCCAAAATCCACCAGTGACACCTAGCAGTATATGGTGGCAACCCATCAGAGCTGAATGCGAACCTCTTGGTGCAGCTACCTGTGTGATTAAGTTCTTCTATCTTGAGCACCGATCAGATTAGGGTTAAGGTGAACTCGTCAAACCCTAGTCTCTGTCATATGATGTAATCATTCGATTCGAGTCCAATGTGAAAATCTAAATAGAAACTCTTTCTATTATTTCACTCTACCATGGCCAATGGATTTCTGACTTGATTGTCATGATCATCATAGGCTACTCCTCTACCACCGAGGTAGATAGATTCCATCTTGATGCAATCTAGTTCCTACAATGAACATGCTATAGGCAACATACACCTCAGGGTTCATATGGCTAGGAGACGAGTAATGGTGTAGTCAAAACTATAACACCCTCAAGGTGAACTGTCGATGCATCTCAGGTCAAAGAACAGACACACTACTGCAGCATCGAGTCAGTCATTGATAGAAGGTAGACTTCCTAATGACTACTCGAGGTGGTCACGCTCAGTGCCCTCATTCTCTAACGAGTACCTGTACTTTCGCTCCGTGTCTCCACACCGTAGACTCAAGACTCATCTACTAAAGAGAAGCGATCGACACAACCTTCCGGATCAATCACCATCCTCGTGATGATCCTTAGGTCGGGAGCTGTTTATGAGTTAATAATATTTTTCATGTTTTAAATTTCAACTCTTGAAATATGAATTATCATTCCATTAACTCAAAGGATGTAATCACAACATTAATATATTTATATTATTAATATAATATATATATATAAAGAACCAAAGGATGTACATAACTAAATACACATGGTGTGATAGAAAAATACCATTTATTATTTTAGTCAAAATTAAATTTTGCCCCTAGAAGTGTATTACAAGTGTCAGCCAATTCTGACTTCTAGGGCACATATATCTAACAATCTCCCACACTTGTCTAAAGCCAATTGGCTAACAAGTCTAGAGTCCATCTTCTCAAGGTGGGCTTCGAATCTTCTCTGTCCCAAAGGCTTTTGTATGGGTCTGCCACATTATCTCAAGTGATCTCTTGCCTCAACGTAACTTTCTCAAGGAATCGCGAGATGAGATGTATATCGCTGTTGCATTGGAATCTTTCACACAAAAGATCTGGCCAGATGTCGACTTTCGATCATCTTATATCCACGTATGAACGTCGGTCTGGTGTATCCTTGACTTGGATTTCCCTTACAAGACCAACATCATAATACTCCTTAAAAGTTCTCTCTCATAATGTATTAAGATACATTTACAGAAGTCCAGTGTTACTTTCCACTCTGATTTAGACTTGATATCTGTTTTAGTATGACACTCCAGCAATGAGACTTTAAGGTCGTCGTGTACAGTAGCATGATACATGAAGGCTCCTAATTGGAGGAAGCATAAAGGGATCTTAGCTCATACGTTCTATATTTCCTCAGGTGTGGCATAGGGCAAGCATCTTCTTGGAAGATGAATACATGTCTGAAGGGTATTATATCTCCCCTCTTAGAGTTTTTCCATACTAAACCTCTTTATATCTTCCTCTACTGTACATCTTCGTGAAAGTCGCTAGATCCTCCTCGGTTATCAACCTATAAGACCTATAATTACCTAGAAAAAGGATGCTTCACCTACGGTCTTTCATGGAGAATTTCCCTTGACAACAACATTCTTGACTGATGTCACATGGGAATTTTAAATTTCCCCATAATGGAGGATAGTCACTCCACGTACAATACGTTAAGGAAAACAGCGCATCCTGACGCCTTTTGAAAACATGGTTTCCTTCAGTTGTTTTTTGATGAAACCAAACTTTTGATCACAATCGGGTGAAACGATTGTAAAATCTAGATACCACAGTATCAGTGTTGCAGCTCTGAGATGCTATGCTTAAGTATATATGGCCACTTTGCAACTTGCAACTTGTACAGTAATCACTGGATGTGAAACTTACGCGGCTTGTCTCCATATAGATATCTTCCTCAACGATTCCAATTGAGGAATGCGTTTTCACATCCATTTGTCATATTCTTATAATGAAATAGGGTGCAATAGCAAGCATTATGATGCGGATGTGAGATTTTAAAGCATAGCTACAGAAGAAAAGGTATCCTGATTTAGTCAAATGCATTGCACGTTGACTATAACTTTTGCACTAGTCTAGCCTTGAATGTTCAATTCCCCATCTGCAACCAATACTTTTTTTTTTTGTTTTTTTTTTTTTTTTTTTTGGATTTTCTTGGAGAATCATTAATACCCAATACGGTAACTAGAACTTTTGGTGGATCTACAAGGTCAAGACTTGGTTTGATGTGGCATTTGAGATACGATTCTACTGATTTCATTGCTCAAGCCATTTCTCGGAGTCGTAGTAATCTGCATAATCGCCTCGTTGTAAGGTTTTGGATCATCTCCATGAGCACGCATTAACTATGAGGAACATTTCCTCTACATCCTCTGAAATAATACCTAAGTATCTTTCAGGGGGATGAAAAATCTTTCGATCTATGAGGTGGGAGGAGGTAGTGTTTTATTGGCTCAACCTGATTTGGTTCAATTGGTCCTTAGCTCTTTTTCCACTTGCGAGACTTTCTAATCAAGCTTATCTAGCAATTTCCAATGCCACTATCTTGAAATAAAACTATTTTTCAGAAAATAAATGGCATGTCGACTCACGAGGTATCAACATTGTGGTCTTCTAGAATGTAGAAATAGTTCTAATGACTCTTTAGGATATCCTATGAATCGAGCTTGAAGGACTAACTCTAACTTGTCCGCTTGTTGTCTTTTGACATGAGCGCGGCACCCAATTCTTGAGATGACTCAACTTGGTTCTTACCATGCATATCTCATACGGTGTGGTAGGAAGATTTTAGAGAGCCTTGTTCGTAAGGATAGATTGAAGTTGATGATATGAATGTCTCCGCATAGAAATCTGGGTGTCTGGTGAGCTCATCATTTAAAGTAAATCGAACCTATCCACATAGAGTCCGATTATATCACATTCTAGACCCCGTTTTGAGTTGGTGGTGTCTGTTAGGAAGTCACCATTGAGAGAACTTGCATTTATCTTTAAAGATAGTCTAGGGAATTCTCCGGCTAAGGTATTCACCTCTACATCGATTTGACGAAGTAGCCTTATATGGGGTTTTCACATGTTTGTTTTATCTACTTATGTCTAGAATTCTTTTTGTAACTTTCAAAGGACTTTCAGACACTTGTGTATCATGAGAATACACATACCCATTACCTAGCCAGATCATAGATGAAAGGTATGAAAGTAAGACAAAATTGCTCTAGCCGGCAATCAATGGACGGCAGCACATCAGTAATGGTTTTATAGGCAGAGATCGTAGCCGCTCTCCCAATGTCAATAAAAGGGAGTTAGTCATTTTGCTGAGACAGATCCACCAGTTGATATTACTTGCAAAGTCATGGACTCAATTAGCCATTTTTCTCCAATTTGTGATCCTATCTCTGCTATATGACCTAATCTTCAAGTGCATAGATATGTCATTTGGACATATCCCTAGGTCGTTGGCATTCACGTTTTGCTCGAGTAGTTAGAACGGTACATTCAATATGAGCTGCATACACAGACAATTTAATATAGAAACCATTTGCAATTTATTTTCTTTTCAATAAGAATGTTACATGGTCTTAAGAAGGTGAATCACATAACTTCTTGTTGCTAGCATTGAAACAAAATCAAATTCCA